>OY986042.1:30779898-30952398 GCA_963920215.1 Nineta flava | reverse complement strand
ATTATCAAGCTATTAACAAAACATGCGATTGATATATTGTAATGTAAGTCTCGTTATATCACATACATTTATTGCGATTGAAAACTTTCATCGAAACTTGCACGTGTAAAAACGGACTTACTTAATAAATTACGTTTCATTTTTCAGATTCAATTATTGTTATTCTGTTATTCCACAATGCTTTCAATAATCATGAAGTTTGACATGTTGTATCACCCTCACTCTGTATATATTATATATATATATATATATATATATATATATATATATATATATATATATATATATATATATATATATATATATATATATATATGTATACATATTTATTTATTTATATGTATATATATTTAGTTTATTAAGCAATAGAAGAACGAACGCGTATAAACTTTATTAGTCGAAACGGAGGTTTGTAATTAAGTTTAATAGCAATGATAGGGTGTAACATAGTTTATAAGACCTCTGTACTTATTACTTATATATAGTAAGTGAAAGATATGTGTGTATTAACATACAACATATGTATATTTAAATACTAGTTGAAACCTGTTGATTCTTCAATCGTGCAATCACAATACTTTTATATTTAAAGTACATATCAACTAATGTTTAATTTAATAGATCTTTGTCAGGTATACTTAATTAAGGGGGTTGATAAATTTCTTTGATACATAATGATAATTAATCTCAAAATATTTGCTATAGAACACGTTCAAGAGCCGTAATTAGAAAATTTTATACATACACTAAAATTTTCTTCTACAATTTATATTTCCACGTACTTTCCTCAAAGATTTCAGGATAAGTTTAGACATAAGTTTATAATGGTTGGAAATATCTTGTAACAGAAAATTTTTATAAAGGTGTGCATGCCGATTTTTGAGCAAATTTTAACGATGAAAACATTTTTTAACCTGTAAGAGTTTATTCATTATACCATTCATTATACCCTTTCTATTCATTATACCATTTGTATTTTTTTACCGATGAAAAGAAGGAGATACTCAATTCAACCATAAATATTTTTTTTAAATGTATGATCACGCATAACTTTTTATAGAGTAGTCCGACTTTGATAATTTTTTTTTGTGGGATAAGGAATGATTCAAAGTTGGTCCCATAACAATTTTTTTTTAAATTTAAAATTTAAGCCACAAAAAAAAATATAAAAGGCTTCCCGGCACTTCCACTAAAGAACACATATCGTAATCGCTGTATATTCTCTGTGTGTTAACACTTTGAAAGCACTATATATATATATATATATATATATATATACATATATATATATATATATATATATATATATATATATATATATATATATATATATATGTATATGTATGTATATATGACCACGCATAAATTTTTACAGAGTAGTCCGATTTCAATAATTCCTTTTTTATGGAATTAGGTATACTTAGAAGTTGGTACCATAAAATTTGAAGAAAATAAATTCATGCCTAAGGGTAGAAAATATAGAAAAATGGATTGTTCACCAAATAGATCGGTTCACTAAACTGTCATCTGTGAACCGATTCTGTTGAAACTTGGCACACTTATGTAGTCCTAATGACACTATAACATGTACGAAAAAAGAAAGGCCCTGAAAAGTGAAAAAAAAACCTTTTTAAAAAAATTGAACCGACGTAAGAAAGTAACTGAAAAGTAAAAAATAAAAACTTTATACAACTAATTTACCTAAATAATTTTGAGTCGGCGCCAAAATATCTCCATCGAAATGGGCGAAGGGTGAATCTGATTTTCGATTAAAGGAAATATTACAAAATATTACATATATTGTTTGTTTGGCGCCGACTCAAAATTATTTGGGTATTTACATTGACTTAGTTTTTTTTGCTATTCAGTTCCTTTTTTTTCCGAAGATTTAATTTTTTGTATTTTTTGCTTTTCAGTTACTTTTTTCTTTCGTCGGTTCTATTTTTTGTTAAAAAGTTTTTTTGTAGATTCAAAGTATACCTACGGTTTATACATACATGGTTACAATAGCTTGGTATATAAAACAGTCAAATTTTTAGAGTTATATTAATTAAGCTAAAAATAATACTGGATCAGGACTATATTCTGAGCGACGAGTACGAATACCTACGCATGCCTATGTCACTCTTGGTAAATACGCCTAAGTTTTTCAGGCTGAATTGTATGCCATAAATAGATGTGCAAACGAGAACCTTCAGCAAAACTACAAAGGTAGAATAATATATATTTTATTCGAAAGCGTTAAGTTCACCTGATATATAATCCAAAAATTTCCCTTCGAGTGTTTCGACTGACAAATCAAGGTTAATATAACAAAATCTTTTAGCTAGGTCTCTGGAAATACGGGAATCGACGGAAACCTTAGCCTGATGAGTTAGCCAGAATGGGTGCTAGTGCGTCATCCAACAGCACAGAAAAGTTTCTTGGAGTGACGAAAACCACAATAAAATATAAAATAAGAGATGGGCGATGGACGCGAGTCCAACCGTTCTTGGGTAAATAATCATGGACAAGATTAAGCAAGGCATCAAAGCTCTTATAAAAAGCTACTCATGGAAAAACGCTCTTGAGCGTTAACAACTAAGAAAAAACTGAGGGTACTTACTGGCCACTACAAACTCAATAAACATATGCACAAAATCAATCTTACAGGGAATGATCTCGCGAATTTTGTCAGGAAGAGGAGGCAATCGGAATTCACTTTTTGTGTGAATGCAAAAGTCTCTCTCCCAAATGATACTATCATTTTAGATGGACAAATCTCCACCCAGATGAAATCAATAAGTTGTCGAGATGTCTTAACGTTTATCAAGATCATGGGACTCCTCGAACACCTTTTGAGGAAAGGAGGTACCATAGAACAAATTGGTCGCGGTACAAAAGCTCTTTATAAGACTCCTGATTCGAATCTAATATTATCTAGATAGATAGATAGATTGTAGAAGCTACCCTGGACGGGCTACACTTCGACCATAAGGTCCATTGTGATGCCTAAGGATGTGAAGATGTGAGTGAAGTGGAAGGAATTTTTGTGTGTAGACTAGGAATTGGTAGAATAAGTGGCTGCAGCCGACTGTGATAGGAACTATGCCGATATTCAACTAGAGTTTGTGAAACTGCAGAAAACCTTCTCAAGCATCGCCAGTTACTCCGTTCTTGTCCATACGCCGACAGTTTAGTCAATTAACCGCCCCTTTTTTATTCCTAATAATTGACAAACTGCCGATGTTGGAATTCGAACCCATAACCTCCCAGTTTCCAAGTAGGATTACTGCGCAGACAAAACGCCTTAGATCGCTAGGCCACTTGGACTGGGTAATAATAATATTAACTAACCGAAGTTGTTGACTGTGGATGGAAGACACCGCTCAAAGGACATGACTGATAATTTATATGCATGCTACTTTAAAGAGAATCTTATTACATACCTACAAATGATAATTTTAATATTTACAATGAATTGTTCCACATTTTAATTATAATTAAGTGATACCCATAGCTCTCACAAACACAACACAAGTTCCATAGTGTGCTGAGTTCTGAAATTCATTAAAAATGCTCACAATATATTTGTATTTCTGTTATGAGCATTGTAAATGAATATATATATAAATGAATGTATATATATATATATATATATATATATATATATATATATATATATACATATATATATATACATATATATATATTTATTTATATCTGTGTTGCGAATTTTGGAAAACAGCAGACAGAAGTATTTCTTCATCTTATTTTGTTCGTTAAATCTTTTGTACAAAAACAATTTTTTGTTTTTTGTTAACTTGTTTATTTATTTATTTGAATTTATAAAAGTTTTTCTTCTGTATTTGAATTTTCAATGAAGTTTGTACGGAAAAATTGTATGTATGAATTGTTTATCTTCTCAGTTCATGCTGAATAGAAACAGATCTTTGTGTAATTATTATTAGTTTAAATGAGATTTGTTTTCTGTTATTTTTTTTCTTTTTAATAAATAAAAATATTGTTTAATTCTATCTGAATTGTTTGTAAATAATTTATCAAAAATTTGTTGTTCGTATAAGAAGTTTTTGTTTATTTCAATTATTGATATTGTTGTATAACATTTTTGTAGGTTGGTTTTTCAAAGAATTTTATTAAAATTTATTTTCTTAAGAACTGAGTTGAACATCAAAAACATATTGGAGGAAATTCATTGTAAAAATGAATACCAAAAAAAAAATTAATCCGTCTTTAAAACATTATACAAAAACATAACAAAGTTTGTTAATAAGACACTTGCAATAATATTGTCGAAGTCGACACTAATTGTATAATTTGATAGAACTATCATTACCACCGAAGAGATTTCATTTAGCCTCGAAAAAATTTTAGCCAGTTTTTGTATTAATGTAACCATGTCGTAGAGAATTTTATATGGAGTAGCAGACATCGAAAATGTTCACCATTTTGGATATCTCTCTTAACATAAGTAAAATGGAAAAATTTATTGTAAATAAAATGGTAAAAAATTTAAATTTTACTACAATTTATCATATTTTCTGTAATTCTTATCTTTGTAGAAATATTTACGATTTTAATGTTCTAGTTTTTGGATACATCTCACAGAAATACAACTTTGTATGAAAAAACTAAAATACATCTATCCTTAATTTCTTGACAAGCAGATGGACTTTTTGAAGTCGACGCGAAAAGTGATATTCTAACAAATAATTCTGAATAACTTTCACGTCTCGTTTTGTGGAAAACTAAATACTAAATAATATTGATGTCAAAAAATGGATCAGGTGGAAGCGATACCACAATCCACATACAATATTCCGTGAAAAAAAGTACATTCAAAAAAATTAAAGTTGAAATAAGCAACCTGAATTGCACGAGTGTAGTTTTTTGTATAGTTGTAAAAACTTATTTCCACTTAAAAACAGTTTAATTGTTTATAACAAATGATCGCTCTAAAACTTTTCATATGTTATTGAGCGATTTATACCTAACATATGAAATGTTTATGATTTTGGGTAGATTTTTCTGAAACGATCATATTGGGTGCAGGAGAAAAATGTTATAAGAAAATTCATGAAAAAATTACTTCATACATATTGATAAATTTGTGCTTCAAAATGATTTCTTTTGACTTTTAAACGTGATAGATGTCTTTAAAAAAAAATTTTCGTCCATCCCAATTCACTTCCTAAAATTTACCTCCTACCTCCCAATTTACTAAAAAACAACCCTCTGTCTATGTCTGTGCTAAATTTCAAATTACTACATCGAACAATTTTAGAGAAAAATAGCCTGTGACAGAGGGGCGGACATTGATTCCAAGTGATTCCAAAAGTTGCCAATCCAGAATTTTGCCAATCCAGAACACTGAAAGCAAATGTTGACGATGGAAAATTTGAAATATAGCGACCAATACATATCACGAAATGGAAATGCTATTTTCCCTCAATAATATTTAAATAGTTGAAGCTTTCCAATGATGATTTCAGAACCAATTAACTGATGTATGAGAAAAAAATACAAATAAAATTCTATTTCATTAATCGTATCGAAAGTAACGAAAATGAATAAAATAAAATAAATTGAACAATTCGTCATTTATTTATTACTTCATCAGGGATTTAGATAATAACATTCTATTCTTAGGTTTTTTTTTTTAATTGACTGGTTTCTTTACTTCATTCAATATTATTTATTTCATAATTTCTTTTTTTACCTAACTAATGATTGCTATTAACCGAAAATAATTGCTTCATAAAGATATTATTATACTAAACCACTCCTAGCTTCAAGTTCTACCCTGTTTTAATAATAGCTCGAGCAATGTGCGCTTTATTGCTGACATTACATTATTGCATCTAGTAAAATTTAATATAGTTTTACATGTACCGAACGTCAAAAAACTATTATAGCAAATATTTCTGTGCACATCATCTACTTAATATTTTTATCTCTGTTACGATAAACATTTTTAAGAAAATACTGTTAAGAAAGAAACGTTTAAGGACATTGATCTCGTAAAGTTATTTACATTACGATACGGTCATGTTTAGTTTTATTAATTTCGTAACAATATTTTTATTTTAAAATAAAATAAATAATGCAAAATACAGCAAGTAAAATAATGAAAATAAAGCAAATGAAAATAACATCTAACTGAGTTAATTGCTTAAATACCCGATGTATACTGAATTTATGAAAAAATGTTTCAAACAAAAGTTATTTATTTTAAAAAATGAATATTTTCTGCGTTTAAATTTTTGTTTTATCTCTTACTGTTTCAAAGATAGTCAGTTTTTTTCATTTACGATTTCAGCCCAAACATTGACCGATTTTGCCCAAACTTGACCTTACAATTTAGATCTAGAATATACATACGAACAGCTCATAATCTCTAGTAATCTCTTCTTGTTTTTTAGTTATGGACAGGCATCTTTGCGGAAATAGACTAATTAGGTCATTTTATGAACACCTTTACTATTTTTTTTTTCATCAATCAATATTTTCAACCATTACAAAGTCGGAACTAAACTTAATATACCCTGGTTATAATTTGTTTTATTTATGAGCACAGGAAAAAACTCTTAAAATAGGCCTGTCGCACTACCGTACTCTAGATAATAGATTTTCATGAAGTAACAACCCATTCGATATAAAATGTGTAGCTTTATCATTCTATCACTAGAAAAAAAACTTTGAAATTTAGCATAGAGATAGACTATGATAGACATACAGAGAGACTGGCGAAATTATCGACGTAAAGAATACAAACCTGAATTGTGAAAGATATAGCGATAGCAATACAAAAAAATTCGGTATGCAAGAGCTGCGTTAACTTATCGAATTTCCTTAGACTAAATATATATCACTTCTTGTTTGGAAATAGATCTTAATTAACATTTATGTTATTAACTAATGTTCATGGTGATTTCTTTCAAATTATCATCAAATTCAGAATAAAATTTCGTATCTAATTTGAAATTTTTATTGCAAAATCGTGTCATCGGCACAACCTTAAATTTGTTAAATTGAATACTACGATCCAAAAATAGTAGGATTCAAAAAAAAATTCATTAAAATCGGATGAAATTTGGCTAAAAACTCCAAAAACAAAATTTTGAAATATCATAGAGAGAAACTATATCCGATTTTAACAAACTTGTTGTCGATTTATATTAAAATTGAACCAAGTACCAAGTCTCATTCATAAAAATTGAGCCAGTTAGTCACATTCTAAGCGTGTATGGATAAATATATGGATAAATATTATGGATAAATATATGGATAAGTATATGGATGAATATTACTAAATATATGGATAATATTACATATAGTAACACTAAAATTGTTTCAACTGGTTCAATTTTTATGAACGAGAGTGTATAACAAATTTTATATTAAATTTTTGAGACATTTTAAAGATTTTGAGATTGTAGGACCATAGATATAGTAGTATTCAAAAAGAATTTCATAAAAATCCGACTATGATAGCTAAACTTTATTTTTCACTTACAAAATACTTTTAAAACTTCTTGTACTTTAGATAGGAACTAGTTTGTTGTATATTGCAAATTCATATAGACATAGCTTTTACCTATAGAGTAACTAGTACTTCTAGCACAATGTTTACTTAATTATTGTTAGTTTATGAATCATATTTAATTCCCGAACGATAAATAACAATCACGTATATACTAAATGAGACAGTTATTAATCTTCAAGTTTCCTGTATTATTGTCCTCGAATACTAATAATTATTATTATTACTACAAAGCTTTGAATTTACACTACAATCTACTATATCTATAACGATTCTATATATTAGATACTAACTGTACTAGGTACTATCAGTATATATAGTTCAGCAGCACTAATAATATAGTTCTAGCTATTTTAATGAACGTTATAAAATCAACGGAATATAAATTAACGAGGTGTAGTATAATAATATATGGAATGTATGTTACAATTGTTCATTAAAATATTAAATAGCGTATATTTTACAAATGGAGCAACAAAAAAAAACATTGAGATATAACATATATTTAGAGATCAATGCTCGAAGATATTGATCGGAGTCGTATGCTTGACGGCATCGGTAGAAGTGTACTCCTTCAAGACCCCGAAGGAAGAGTGTGAGAAGAGGCTACCGTTCTGAGGAAATTAAAATATGGCGGCAACTACAAAAACAATATACATATACATCTTAAAAAACTTTTAAAAGAAAACTTTTCTCAACTTTAAATAGACTCACTACTTCGATTCGATTTTGTGCATCTTTAATAATATTAAACTAATACAACTTAAGTAACCTGCATGCAAGAGGTCATTTTATATTCAATAAAACTACATAATATTGCATAGAAAAAAGAATTGAAAAAGTCATAAAAATGTCAAAGTTTTGAGTGTATGTATGAACCACTTACGACTGTTGAGTTAAACGACTAACATATATGAAACATATGGGCTACATTTTACAATCATATATATACAAAACAACATGTATATATCGATACTGAAAGTTCAGAAAATATTCGAAGTGAAATCAATATTAAGAATTTGAATATCTTCAATCATTCTTTATTATCAGCATTTTCAAATTTCGATTACTCACTTTTAAACTGTTTATTTTTCAGTAATTTGAATTTTTTATAAGTCTTTTTTACCATATAATTTGTAGTTTTATAGAAGATAGATAAATTGTGGAGGCTGATTGAAGGTCCGGTGTGATGCGTAAGGATGTGAGGATGTGAGTGGAGTGGAAGGAGTTTTTGTGTATAGAGAAGATACTAGCCAATTTTCATCTGGAGTTCGTGAAGGAAACTGCAGAAAATCTTCTCAAGCATAGCCGGCTGCTTCGTTCTAGTCCATATGCCGACAGCTTAGTCAATTAACCGCCCCTTTTTTTTTCTTAATAATTGACAAACTGCCGATGTTGGGATTCGAACCCATAACATCCCAGTTTCCAAGTAGGCATACTGCGCAGCCATAACACCTTAGACCGCTCGGCCACTTGGACTGGTTAGTTTTATAGAAAGTGAATCCTTATTCCAATATATTGAAATATGTTCAAAGCTAGAGGTCACATTAAGAGAATTCCAAGAATATACTTATCGTGGAATTTAAATACAATGACACTAAGATGTTTTTTCTGATTTATTTCCTTTTCGGTGTTATACTTGATTGACTAAAATGAGAAAACTTTTTAATATATCCAACACCTTCGTAAGATGTTTCACCTGAGTAAATGTAGATACAAGTTCAAAAGTTCAACTTAGACTCAATAAAGTCATACAACAACTTTCTTTAGAATGGTCGAGGACACTCTAATCGTTTCTCTGAAATATTTATCTATTAATTTTATTCAACGGACGCGGTAATCAATTTGTTGTTCGAGAAATCTGTAAATCCTTCGTAGAATCAACCATCAAAAGGATAGCTATTTAGTCTGTTGCATTGTCGTTCAACAATTCCTACTACACGAAATTTGGTTGGTTAAAAATATCTACAGTGTGTGCCGTAAATGATTGTTGTGGATAAAATACCAAATAACTTAGATTGCACAGATTCTGTATCCAATACGCAGTACAACTAATCGTACGACAGGATCTTTAATATATCGTTTATGTTTGTAGGTAAAATACTGATAATCTTGTTGACAGTGTTACAGTTATTTATTTTTTTCAATTGAATTTAAAATACATATAAATTCGTTTGGATAAAATCTTAGAATTGAATACAATCGTCTAACTACAGAATCAAGTTCTTATGATTACTCGCTGAATCTATTGGATTCGAGTTTCAAGATAATTGTTGATTCTGTTGCTGACGAATGCACTCGACCGCTCGACTATCCAAAAGTAAGTGAACGAGCTTATTATATATTATCCACCGTCCATTACACCTCTGTTGTTGTCTTCGATGTTGTTTTGTTGTTGTCGTCAGTGGTGAATATTGTTTTAAAAAAATGTTATGTAATTTAATTTTTATTTGAAGCATTTGGATGATAGTTATTTTGTGTGGCGAAAACATTTCGTCACATTGTTGTTCCGCAGTTCAATCTGCAGTACTATTTGTCGAACAACAGATTGAATTGTTCAGATTTTAGACTGTATGTCGTTTTGATATAAAATAACATTTTTTACTCTAACTTATTCGCCTTCAACATTTTAACAACTCTTTGTAGTATATATAAATTCAATTCAATGTTATATTTAATAAGTTCTTTCATTTGATATTTTATAAGTGGTTTTTTGTTTAAAGAAATTTTTATTTTGTTACTTTTTTTTTTTAAACACATTTTTATGTTGAAAAAGAATTCGAACAAATGGATTGATGTAGCAAGAAGTAGAGACACCTTTAGGATATATTTTTCAAGTTACCAACTTTGTTTTCAATTGATACCATGATACCACTACTCATAAATAAAATAATACCATACATCTACCGTAACATACTGACGTACTATGAAGGTATAAAAGTTGATGTCATTTTTTTTTTAAATTTTATAATTGGTAATTGATTGCCTTATTCATTCTTTTATCGAAAAAATGCTTCGTATAAAAGTTGATCATTATAAATATAGTAACAACTTTCATTCGAAAATTTGTTTCGAAAACTGAATGAGTATCGCATAAATCAACTATAAAATTTAAAAAAAAGGACATCAACTTTTGTGGCCAAATGTACATTTGAAATATAAACTGTTGATATAAAAACATACATAGAGCATACCAAGCTTGGAACATACGTTGATATTCTCAAGAGAATTTTTATTCTTAATATGTATGAGAAAGTGTGTATAAGTTCCATGTAGTACATATCTTTTAAAACAGTGCGGTATTAGATCAAAATGGTGGTGTTTTAGGGTTTAGAATGGTTTTGGTTTTCCATGAGCTAATTTTAATTTCTTTGTATAGAATAGAATAGAATAAAATAGTGAACTTTATTTGACATATTTTAATATCAATACACAAAATTATACAATTCACACATAAAATTATATAATAATATATTACGAATTAAGATAATATGACAAAATTTACTTTTGTCAATCTCATTATACCATATTTGTTAACCTAAAGAATAAATCATTCATTAATTTATTGCATATATTTACTGAAAGTGTATGTAGTCTGGATGGCTTTTACTTTAATGTCATCATTTCGAAAAATTCCTCTATGAATTTTGAAATTTTTTCTTGAATTTCGAATGATTTATTATTAAACAAGCGGTACAACATCTTCGTTGTCTGAAGAAAGAAGAAAACACAAAATACAAAATATCTCTCTTAATATTAGAACAATCGAAAAATACTTAAGGAATAAAATTGTTGAAAATTATGTTTGCTGCATCCTATATCTCAGGTTTCCAAGCTTTCGGGCGAAATTTTGTTGGTTCATCGGCAAGAAAATGGTTAGCAAAAAATTCACATAAGTTTATTTTTGTTCTATGACTTATAGTTATCGCACAATTTAATTTGCTAGCTAGCTTAAGTCTTAAGCTAGCTGGCACGCTGTATCTCGAAAACGGCATTACCAAAAAAAACTAGGTTTTATTCAGCAAAAAATATCAAATAATTAGCAAAAAATTATGCAATAGTTTTTTTTTTGCTGCTAGATGAAAATGCTTAACATACCCCTGTTTTTGTTTTTTTTTCCATTTCTATAATATATATTTGTCTGTCGTTTATTTATTTCGTCACACAACAACCATGTCCTGCCCATTTCAAACTAATCAAGATATCATCATTTTTCTTTCAAAATTGAATTCCCTTGCTAAAATAAAGTAGGTTTGAAGACAAAGATTATCAAAATCGGATAAAATATGCCTTTATGATGCCACCAGCTGCAAAAAAAAATTTATTTTTTACTATCACAGCTAAAATTTATCCGATTTTAAAAAATTGGTTTTCACACCGACTTGTTTTGGGAAGTACTCTCCAATTTCAATCTACAATATAGAATTGTCGTGCTATACAAGACTCATGTCCAGACCATCTCAAAAATTTGGAAAGATATTTGATTTGTGCCGTACTCCTTCGATTTTTTTCGATTTGAAAAAATGCTTCACATAAAAGTTTTTGATTATAAATACGAGTATATTAACAATTTTTATTTGAAACTTTTTCCCCAAAAAGTTTCTCCAGAAACTTTTTGAAACGAGTGCTACTTTTGTGAGCTATGATACTACATGTAAGATATCTTGATACCGCTTTTGAACGACAGTCTATCTATGCCTGAAGATAGAGAGAGAGCGAGAGCGAGAAAGAATACAGTCACGAATGAAATATTTCTTAATACGTTCCTGTTTTTTAATATTGATGTATATCGATATATTTATGCCAGAATTGTATTATATGTTATTGTAAACAATTTATAAATTTTCATTTCAATTTTTTTATTATTCTTTTCATTTCAATGATATTCATCAAAATAAACACATTACTTTGAAATGAAACCCAAAAGAACTGTTCTAAAATTTTCACTTTTATCAAATGGTTGTTACATCGTTTGTTGCATTCAAATATTCCATTATCAAAACAGTCGTCGATACAATAAGAATTTATTTGCAACATCTATTTTCAGATCGTAAAGGGATCTTAATTAACTTGTATTTCAAAACATTGTTGGTTAAAATCGGCAAAGTGAAACAGAAATTATACTTTAGATCACTTTACATAAAGAGTGATATGCAATTGAAACTAGAGGATTTGGAAAATAATATAAAAGAGAAAAATTTATAACATGTGTTATCACAGACAATTTAACCGATAACTCTCTGTCTTTGAACCGAAAACTCACTAACAAGAGGCCCAATTTCAATAAAGTGATTTTATTCATGTACACACAAGCCAAAAATGACATTTTGGTGTCTGCTGTACACAGAATGTAAAGGTTAAAAAAACCAATCATTGTACATAAATTTTAATTTAGGAGAACGAATTTTTTATCGGGTAGGTTTGTATAAAAACACAGCAATAGGTGGTTCGTAACTTTCAATATCTTATAGTCCACAGTACAGCACGGTTTTTTTTAATGATTAGTAACAGGCTAAATGTTAGTCAATAGTTTCCTTTCGACGAGACGTCCAACTTTTTTACTCTCGCGAAAATTTTCGATTATAATGACTAACAAAGCGCGTAAGATAGTAACTTGTTTGTTTGACGATAGCAAAAATTGTATCAGTAACAGTTAATAGCTCTATTTTCTGTCAGGAAATTCGCTAAAAGCGTTAAATTAAAATTTGATTTCTTTGTTGATTATTTGACGGGTTACTGGTTTAGTTTTAGTTTGCATACTATGCTCAAATTAGAAAAAATAGTATTGAGAGTTAATTATAATTTGTTTAGTCGAAAGACTGTGATGTTATTAACATAATAGTTTATAAATATAAAAGGCATTTTTAGTAGAAGTTGGTACCAAATGTTTGTTTTGTTAAACAAATTTTTATAGTTATCTAAGTATGTAGTAGTAATTTTGTTGATTTAATTTTACTAATTATTTTTTATTTAATTAAAGACTGTTGTACACTTGGGAACTGGTCGGGACCCCTATAATTATAAAAAAGTTAAGCACTACCCTACTTTTTACTTTTTATAGAGACCTACCGAGTATAGTTTCATTAATTTATTGTTTGTTGTCGATTTGTTTATTAATAAGTGCAATTTATGGTAACTAAAAATTTACCATTTGATTTAATTGATCTCATCTATCACTCTAATTTGTAATAAAGCAAAAATTTGGAAATAACATTGAGTTTTATTCAAAATTTCAAAATTTCTCGGGATACTCGAGAAACTCTCTCCTGATCGAGAATTATTGTGTCTCGAGAAATAAAAAAGGTCGAGAAACCAGAAACCCTAGTATGGTTATAGAAGTGTTCTATTCGTGTTCTATTTATTTTTTGTGAAAATTCACAAAAACAATTCTTAATTTGTAAATAACATTGCGACTGTATTCGAACAAAATATGAAAAAAATAATATTAAAAAAAAAAATTTTTTAACAAGCTTTTATTTAAACAATGTACTGTAACGAATAAAATAAGTTTAGGTGTTCGTTAAGGTAATTCAATGCCAAATATGCCTACATGGTATACTTACGTGGACCTACCAACTATATAGTCCGGGAGACCAACGGGTTTTTTTCAGGATGATGAGCATCAAGCTGGTACTTTGTAAGTAGCTTCGTTTTGGCAAGACGCCCAACTTTTTAAATTATAAAATTTCGGAAAAAAATCGAAATTTTTGGGAAGCCGTTGAACATTGAAGATGAGAGACTTGGAGTCCATTCCATTGAATTTGTAGGCTCGTTCTTCACTTGATTATCTTACAATTAAACTAAAAAATAACTTGATTCTCGTAAACATGTCGATTCATGACCGTTCATCCAAACTTTACTCGCACCAAATTAGCAACGAGCAACATATCCCTAACTCCGTATCCCAGAGATAGTTACGATAATTAGCTAATTCATACTGATGATGACTACCTTGTAGTCGAAATACGTATTTATAAAATACAAATAATTGTTCTACGAATTGAGGCAAGATTTGAAATTTAATTTCATAAAAGTATCCTCAATTTTTATCACCGGATCTGACAAAAAATTTGATATAACAATGAATGAATTTTTGGTTATAGGAATGCAGTATATAGAGATGGCCAGACAAAGATACATAAACACACATAACAATAGAACACTACTAGCAACAGATATCAATTTAAATAATTCGTACCTAATAATAATGTAAAACATTGTTGTAATATGAATGGAAAATGTGTATAAAATGTTTTCATGGCATCATCAGTTTAGCTAGGTAGGTAGGTAGGTAGGTTGATAGGTACCAGCGAACTGCTATTCGAACCACCACCACATGAAGTATTAAAACAAACAACATAGAACCAAAGGTATGTATATACTATGCATGTATCTATACACGTAGGTAAAACAGGTTTGGTTAGGTGTACATTTTACACTATCGTCTATCGGTTGATTCATCCACAATGGAGGTTTATTATTTCTTGCTTATATACAGGTAAAATTCTTTTCGAATATATACATAATACAAATGATTAAATACATGTTTAAAGTACATTAAAAGTACTAAATATAAATAACTAGCATCACCCGAAGCGGCTTCGTACGAAAAATTTTATCAAGCCCTTATAACTGATAACATAATATTTCTCCCCGCCAAAGACTGATTGTCTTAAAATGCTGTTACACGTATTTTTTTGTTTATTTACAAATTTATAGGATAAATATCAATTTACATTTTTAATTTAAATATTAATTAAAAATGTCCCGAATTTTAAAACACTGAACTTTGAAACCGTTACAAATGCTCAGCCCGTGTTTCATCCCTTTGAGTTTTTGGAATACATTTTCCAAAAACTCATAAACACACATTTCATGATCTATAACTGAAATAGAAATTTCCTTATCTTTAAAAAAAAAACAATATTCTTACTCCCAATTTTATCTCCATAAGGGTTGATTTAATTATTATAGCTAATTTGCACAGGTTTCACACTAAAATTGAGTCTTAACTATAGGTTAACTGAAATAGTATTTCATACAAAAGTTGTTTGTTTTTATTAGGTAAACATATTTTATTTAAAAAGGTTTACAAAATTCAAAATGGATATCTAAATCTGTTTGTATTTAGCGATCAAAAATTCTTGATACAATTTACATTTAACTATTTTTGTAAACAATTCGTGCCTATCTATTCATTTTTAGTATGGTTGGCTTTCAGTTATGTTATTCGAACGAAGGTGATTATCGTTTACTTACTTGACATTTAAGTAATATGTCCGAACATTTGTAAAATTGTTTTGACATCTATGATTGGATTTGTAAAATCTTAAACATCTATAGCTGGGGATTGAATGGAATTAATACGCGTAATTGATAAACAAAAAAACTGCTGCAATTGCGCTTGGCCAGGTTCTTAATCTTAAAATTTAATTCGAGATCGTGAATGAGTCAAATCAGTTCATGCATCCACCTGCTGCGGGAATATCTATATTTAAAACTGACAACTAGTTTTAAAAATACACAAATTTTGTTTAAAACTTTCATACATATACTTAATAGTTTTTACACGGCTCAAGCATCTGTAATGGCTATAGATTACAGAAGTATGTTTACACTACAAATCATATTTCTATGAATCTATACGTGCATTGGAGTAAAACTGTAGCTCCTACAGTATATACACGGTATTTAATAATAGACTCAGTTAGTTTTGTAAAGCTGCTTGTTTTCAATTCGAAATAATGTCCCATAATTCACATTTATAACTCTTATACTAAGTTAGATATATAGATTGTAGCGGCTGCCCTGGACGGGCTACACTTCGACCATGAGGTGCATTATGATTCCTAAGGATGGGAGGATGTTAGTGGAAAGGAAGGAATATTTTTGTGTAGACTAGGAATGACTAGGATGTGCAGCTAGACCCGACTCTGATAGGAACTATGCCGATACTCATCTGGTGATCGTGAAGGAAACTGCAGAAAACCTTCACAAGCATAGCCGGTTACTTCGTGCTTGTCCATATGCCGACAGTTCAGTCAATTAACTGCCCCCTTTTTTTTCTTGACAAACTGCCGATGTCGGGATTCGAACCCATAACCTCCCATTTCCCAAGTAGACATAACGCTTTAGACCACTCGGCTACTTGCCTGGTACCTCTTATACTAAATAATATGTTTTGTATTACAAAATAATAAAATATTTTCGATTATCTAAAGCATTTCAAATTACGAGTAGATGGGATTATTTAGCCTACTGAACATAATATTGACTAAAATATGTTTTGAAAATGAAGTTTGACATCTGTAGACAAAACTTGTAGAACACTTTTTACATATAAATTAACACTTTTGTCTTATTTCAAGATCTCAACCTGCTTTCGAGAAGATCGATTTAATACAAAAATATGCACAAAGTATTTCATACATTAAAACTTTGAACGCCCTATATTTCCTAGTCTATAAACATTTGAATGAAAAAGATCATAATTCGGCCTTTCGTATTTATCTTCATAATGAATCATCCTGTCCACTCATAGGTAGGCAAACTAGCTATATTGAGTGTATGCCTGTTGTATGTAATACCAAACATCCTATATACTCAGAGGTGGTTACATTCTTTTAGGTACATACAGGTAGGTACATCATTAAAAAGCTTTAAGTAGAGAGTTTGCAAAATTTGATTATTAATTTACATAGATGGAGGACGATTTTAAATAACTGAACGTACTTTTTACCCTAAATCTTTCCCCTTAACAAAGGTTATCGAAGCAGGCAAAGTAGCATAATAGGTATTTCTAAAGATTCTGAAGATAATCAGTGATATTTCTACTACAAATTAGTCATCATCAGTATGACTTAACTAATTATTCTCCGAGCAGATATGTTAATTGTTCCTAATTGAGAGTGAACCAATCACCACAGTCTTGCAAAACTAAACTTGTCAGCGCCCCAACTGACTTTTCGATAATTTTCTCGAAAACAAATAATTTTTGCTATATGTACACCCTTACTTTTCATAGTGGAAGTAATTCAGTTAAGTGTAGAAGAAGCGAAAAATGAGTCTAGCAAAGTATCTTTCCTTATTTTTCAATTTCGAATAAACGTCTTAGGTCAAACCCCATAACGAAATAAAGTCGAAAATGTCGTTTATTATATGAGTAAATCTTTAATCTATCATTAATTACAGTATTTTATTTTACTGAAAAGGGGCTGGTGTGTCATCAACTTGTTGCAAGTTGAAATAGTTTTTTAGGTTTCTTTTCATTCTGTGATGTAATACCAATTTGTCAAGGTTATGCACGCCATAATTAGCCTTATTCAATTTGTGTCAATGTATAAAATCAATTAAATACCGTAAATTTGAAACTTCTTTCGCAATAAAGCTTTTATTGTAGGTAAGGGTTATTGAAAATTATATTAAAAAAAGGATTAACAAGAAAATTTGCTAAAACTATTCTTCATTCAACTGAAATTACTGAAAAACCGTAAATATCTAAAACATTAAAATAAAATCACCTTCAAAATTGTACAAACTTTCTGTAATACTTATGTGTATAGGTATGTGTTAGAGGCAGATAGATGATAGGTGTAGATGGGTACGAATGAAAATTGCCCAAGTGTATTGAGCCATTAAATTAATTAAGAGCTTTTATTACTAAAACATAATAAACATTATTTAAAGTGAAAATGTTTTGTTGTTTAATATTCATTTTTATAACACTGTTGTTGTTAATTTAAAATTTATACTTTTTATTTTGCTGTCGTTATCAGCTATCTATCGCGAATTATCATTTATCAAGTGCCCATAATTCTTAAAACATAATATTTTTATAATAGTAATAATAATAGTAATAACAATAATAATAACCCAATAATTGGGATCAAATAAATAGTATTATCAAGTAAAAGTTTGATTATGTAAAGTATATTTATACTTGTGTATTTATTGCGACCAATTCTTAGCTCTTTTTTTTACAACAAAGTATTTTTCGCAACTATTTCCTGAGGGTTGTAATTAAAAAACAATACATTTGAGAACTTGGTAGAGGACAATGCATCGATCTTCAAGTTAGTATACTAAAATTTGAGCCACACTGTATACACCATTTCAATAAATACAGAAGCTATATATCTCAATTTGAATCATCTTTGAATTTGAGATATATATTGACGTCTAAGTATTGGGATCTCTGGTAATAAGCATGGCTAACAAAATGACATCTAGCGGTAAAAATATGCACTAAATGAAATAGGTCGAACTTTCTGTGTTTATACATATATGTCAAAAATAAATTTATCAAAATTTAAATATCTTTTTATTGTAAAATATAAATTGAAACTTCGAATGCAAGAAATTTATAAATTTGAACTTAATATATATATATATTTTTCTTCGGCTGGTATGACTCGGATCTAAGCTAGGTGTCCATCAATACTTTCCTCATCACCAAAATTATGGATTCTATTAGCAAAATTTTGTTTTGGATGTGGAAAATTAAAAAACTTGATTTTTTCATCTCAGGCTTTGCTTTGACATTCCAAAAACATAGCAACACACTTTAGTTTTATTTAACGAGCAGAAAATTCCATGAGCAAAAACAATCGACTTTTTTTTTTTAAATGTATTAAAATTATTTAGATTGAAATATATTAGCTGTGATCGTTTAACCTATTTGGTTAGTTTTAAATTTCGCCGCTAGATGGCATGAACTAGAGATCCCAATTCACAAATAATAATGTGTGGAATAATAAGATACTGTTAAATACTAAGTAATACTGCAATATGACATGAAAAGGTTGATCCAGTATCATCGGCGATGAAGAGGTGGCACACTGGGCTGGAAATCCCGAGGTCCAGAGTATGATATTAATATTTTCATGTCAAGATTTAATTAAAATTCAATTGCATGTTTGTCTATATTGGCTAGTTCTTTCAGTCTATGCCATTCGTAACCTTAACCGGATATTGACATTAGTAGAGTATTGTGACGCCTGAGTATACACAAATAATAATATGTTGAATAATAGATTTTTGTTGTCATCTTATACCAACACACTCCGTATAACAATATGAACAATCTACATCACTATCTATATACTGTTTGGTTCAGAACTACCTACATAGACACATTGAGTTACCTACTTACCTATCTACCATACATAACATGTAATAAGCAGTATATATTTTAATCAGATTATACATATGCATTCATAAATATACTCGTATGAAAAGTAGAACATACTTACTGCTATTTTGATGTTTCACACATTACATTTATAGTTCAATCATTTGATTGTTTTACGTGTATTGTTGAACAGAAAAATTGGTAAAGTGCAATTATCCAGTCAAATAGTACTTTTACCCGTGAAAAATTCAATGAAGATTTTCCAACGGAATTCTCTCCCTTTTCGCACTGTGAAAACAGAGAAAAGAGTCGTGCTTGCAAAAATGTTTATTGAAGGACAGTTTTGCTCGAATAGAGGTCACTTGCGTTAATATAGTTGGTTATCAAATTTACTCCTTAGCTCATTTTGCACAAAAAAGGCTCTTTGCAAAATTAACGCAGGATCAATTTTTCTCGAGGTTGAGAAAAGTTGCATTGTAATCTTATTTAAAACTCAGTTTAATAGTTTAATGCGCATCGGTATGCCCAAATATTCTCAGCCAGATATCTCGAAAACAATTGGTACTACGTAAATTTTGTATGGGACGTTTTTTATGTAGGTTTAGTTAAGAAATTAGTTTGATAAATTTATTATATTAACGTTAAACCAATAGTTTACGAGATATTTAACAAACACATATTTTCGCGACATTTGACCCTCTTTGATTGCAAGCGCGATTTCGATATGAACGTTGAAAATATCCACTTCTATTTTTGAAAAGGTAAGCCCATTTTTTGTAGTTTCACTAGCTACAAGCTATTACAGTTACTCGCACAATTAGTGTTACTAATACCCAATACAATCAAATGAATCAACCACCAAAATACGGTTCACATATTCTGCGTATGATATCAAAACAAAGAAATGTGCATCAAAAATCATAAATAATTAACTAATTAAGTTTATTACTCTATAATTTTTCCTGATAATTTTCGTTCAATCTACTCTGAACGAGAACTGCATTGTTTCTAGATTTACTCAACCACCCCTATTATGGAAAAGTGTTCTGGGGCACAGCAACTTTTAATCGAGAAAAATGCTCAAGCAAATGCATAACATCAACTTACATCATATATATTGTTGAACGCAAGTGTCAATAATCTTTCATTATAACCCTACACGATACCCTTTAAAACTAATTTTTATTTAGTTTCCATATTCCAATTTACCTAATAAAATTAACCCCTAGAGTCAAAATTCAACTAAATACTTATACTGCATACTATACATCAGTAATAGGGGTAATATATATTATTTCTACGCCAAGTAGCCGCGCTTATTAAGGCGTTGTGACTACTCGGAACTGTGAGGTTATGGGTTCGAATCCCGACACCGACAGTTTGTCAATTAAAAATTAATGGGGCGGTTGATTGACTAAACTGCCGGCGTATGGACAAGAACGAAGTACCCGGCTTGTGAAGGTTTTCTGCAGTTTCCCTTCACGAACTCCAGATGAATATCGGGATAGTTCTTATCAAAGTCATTTGCAGCCGCACACCTACCAATTCCTAATCTGCATACGAATTCCTGATCCTCCACTCACATGATACAAATGTAAAGTAAACATTAATAAAGGTTGAAAAATGATGATTTGGGTGGCCTCTTTTACAGACCGTCGTATCTCAAAAACGTAGGTTAAACCCCATTATAATAATAATAATTATTATTATTATTACTTTTTTTTTTCAAGTCTGAGCCCGATTAGTGTACCACCCGGTCATAGTCAAGTGACAGTAAACTGTGTTTTTTATTTATTTTTTGTTCTAGTCTGTCATGTGAACCGGAGAATGTGTGTGAGTGTGCGTGTATATTTGTAAGGGTGTTTGTGTTCTTGTAGTGTCTATAAACGTATGTATGTTTATTGTGTTCTAAGACATTGCCTTTTGGGTGCTGTGTGTGGATTTGTATTGTGTTGTGTTCGCTTTCGTGTTCGATGAGTGAATGAGGTGTTGTCCGTCGGTTTTGAGTAGTGTGTTATTTGGTCATGTATGAGTCGTGTTAGTATTACAATGGGTGAAATGTTTTGTGCTTGCCTTGAAATATCTGATGGTGTTGATATTTGATCTTGTTTGAGGCTTGTTAACCGAGAAATGGGTGGCATGTTATGTGTTTTGTTTCGATGTAACGGGGGTAGTGAGTGTATGAGTGCTGTTTTAGTGGAAGTAATGATGTTGTATGGTGATGGGTTTGTGTCTTGTGTAGTGTTTTGTGTTTGGTTTGGAGAATGTGGTGATGGTGCGTATGTGAGTGTTGTTGTAGGCATGCTGTGTTGTATCGTATATATTTCTTGTGTTGTGTTTTGCATGTGTGACTGTGTGTTGTGTGGGTGCTGATGCAAACTTTCCGTGTTTGGTGTAAGTGTGTTTGCATTGGTCGGAATGCATGTTGTGCTTGCTGTTGTGTGTAGAGCAGTGGTTGGTGTTTGTGTTTGGAGAGTTCTTTGCTCCATAGAGAGAAAATTTCTCACTATACGGCAAGTATTAATAATAACTACCTTTTGTAATTGTATGTATGTGTTTTTGTGTAGTTCAAGTGTATGTAGACTGTTGTGAAGTGTTTTTTGTATGACGCCTATTGAGCTTTGAACCACTGGAACGATAACAACTCGTGTCATTTTCCACTGATTTCTCAGGTCGACAGCTATATCGGTGTATTTTTATTATTATTTTTGTTATTATTATTATTATTTCTATGCTTAATTTGAATTTGAAAAAATTGCTTGTAATAGATCAACATCAAAGTGATTCTGTAAACATTTTAACAATTCATGGAATAATAAAAATGGAAATTTAATAGTATCCACAATTTTTATTTTGCTCCTTCAGAATGGTAAATAGCGACAAAGTTTATCAAAAACAGTTTGATGACACGGTTCATTTTAAAATTGACATGAAATGTCGCTAACAAAGTGTTTGGGTGTAGTATGAGGCATTAACCTAAACTTCGTTTAGCACTACCAAGACTACTAATTTTTATCGTTAGCAAACTTTCCATATCAACCCTTACGAATTGGTTGGGCTAATATTATATTCGTATACATATATCTTATACATATCACCACGTACATGTTAATAGAAGTATATGCACAGATTGAAAACTATTCAGCACACTACAGCAACCATAACTGAAAAGTGGGTAAATGTGGCTTCCTGATTAGTAGAAGGTATATGATTTGAATCCTAGTGATTGCATTAGATTCACATTTGTATTCGTAATATAAATTAAAGTATCAAACTAGTGAGTATTCCGTCCGTTGTTTCAAGTGTGAGTCTTTTAGATACCAATAGGTCAGAAAGGAATGCAAGAAAAAAACATGAAATCAACGAAGATAGTGAGGAAAAAAATATTCAACTAAAGACATGTGTCCTATCGCACAGACACATCTATACCAGACCGATGGATTTAATAAAGTAACCAGTAACCACAAGTCGGAGTTTTCAATAATATTGCTGATTTTATAAAGAACCACAAAATCATGTAGAAAGTCGAAATTTCCTTCATCTCCATACACAATCTAAAATTGGTAAATGAGGTCTATTTCGGATAGTCTAGAAGAAGCCGAGAGTTATCCTAATTAGGGTTCAGTATGAGTTTAAAATCGCGTGCAACAAGCCTCAAGCTTCGAGTTTCAATAAAAATAAATATTTCCCATTAGTGCTTTAGTGAATAAAATATCTTATATACAAAAATGGGAAGAAGTAGTTGTTGATTAATGTTTAGAAAACGTAACGGAAAGAATGATCAGAATTTAGGAATAAAACAAGTGAAAATAACAACTAAGTTAATTGCTTAAATACCCGGTATATCTTCAATTTGTGTAAAAAACTTTAGAACAAAGTTTGTTTATTTTTAAAAAAGGAACTTTTTTTTTTGTCTGTGCATTTATGTTCTATCTCTTACAGTTTCTTACGATGGGCAGTTTTGCCCATTTTGCCCAAACATAGATCCACTTGCCAATTCACGAACTTATTTACTTCTAGAATACTCACACGAAATTTCAGCTCGTTATTTCTTTTCGTGTTTGAGGATGGAAATGCGAAAATGACCGAATTCGGTCATTTTATGAACACCTATTCTAAACAGTTATGTCTGCGATCAAAATTTTCAAGCATTATAAAGTTGGGACTAAATTTACTATACTCTTGTATATTTTTACATATACCGGGTATAAAAATGATAATTATTTCAACCGTTTTCAAAAATATTCCATATTAGTTATAGAATTTAATGATCTTGTGTTGGTACTAACTAAATATCACTTAAACTTGTCAAATGAATTCGTTGTACTCAGTTTTGAAAATTTATTTTTAACTATCTGTAGTTAAATAAATGTAAACTAAATTAGTTTTATCTAATTTCAATAAATAAGCGCCTAAAATAATTGGTGCATCGATAACTCCTAAACAATTGGGATGAGAGAGTTGATGGAAGAGCAAAATTTTGTTGAAATTATTAATAAGCATGTAATTCCTCAGTTGAAAGTTACATGCCATAGAACTTCATTAATTAACAATACCATTGATTAGAGAATATAAGGAAAAGCATTAATAAA
The DNA here is from genome assembly GCA_963920215.1 of Nineta flava. Classification (NCBI taxonomy): domain Eukaryota; kingdom Metazoa; phylum Arthropoda; class Insecta; order Neuroptera; family Chrysopidae; genus Nineta; species Nineta flava. Next base: position 30,928,133 of record OY986042.1, on the reverse strand, counting down.
ATATCTAAGGTAGGCTTCAATTATATTGTAACTTTCGACATAAAATAAGAGTGATATAAGTGTGAAGCCTGTATGTCTGTCTGTCTGTGGCTTTCCAAACGGATGACTAATTTAGTTGGAATTAACTTTAATGATACTCACTTCAACCATTTCAAAATCATCCACTCATAGCACAGTTATATATGAATATATAGTGTACTTATACTAGATATTATCATAGGTGATCTGGAAATAGCTAACACATTGTTGGAATATACTAAGATATTCTGGTATATTGTATCTAAAACCTAGATTTATAAGAATTAAATTCAAAAAAAATTTGTGAACTTTAATACAATGTTTATTTTTGCCTCAATATTTAATAATAAATTTACAAGTTTGTTGGTTGATACTGTTTGGAACCTAGGAACATATGTATTGCACTAAGGTGACTAAAGTCTAGGATCTAGTTTAAAAACTTACTATTCAAATCGTTATGAAGGGAAAGATGGAGGCGCTGGGAAGTGTTAGTTAGTGCTATCATACTATATAAAATTATATTATAACATTATTGACTAGCGCTTCCACTTGTTAATTTATAACCCAAACAAAGAGTACAGTTTTTAATAAAATTAAATACTGATATGAAAAAATTAACTCGTCAACCAAGAATCGAACCTCGGGCCTCTGGATATCTAGTCCAGTATGCTTCCGCTACACCAAAGACTACCATGACGTAATAGCCAACTTTTGCATATCATTCTTATGTTTATTTAATTAGACAGTATTACTTCTGTCGAAGTTATTATTAATATTTGTTTATATGTGTATACTTAAGCGTCAACATAACGATGTTTGTCCAAATTCCTATCGGTTACGTATGACACACTGTAGAAGACTTTAGCGTATACTACTCAGACAAATTAAAGAGTACAGTGATAAGTTCGAAGCCTTAGTCATTCTACTGATGTATCTATCTGTTGTATAAAAGCTTCTAAATAGATGAAACAATTTCACAGTGATTTATTGTTTTTTGGAAAAGCTTGTTTTAATCATAGTGGTTTAATAATATGAATGTATTTAATCACTATTTTGTTTATATCAAACTTATGATAATTTTACATTTTGCATAAAATTTGTTATATAGAGCTTTCACTGTATTTAAGTACATATGTATAATCGCACTTTACAATATACATGAATTGTCGATTGCTAGATACCAGCTAACATTTAACATACCATGTTTTGTACATAGCACACATATAATATAGTACATATTCAGTAAATAAGAGTATCAGTTGTTTCATGAAAGTTCAAACAATCATTATTTCGAAAATTCAGTTGTACAAAATTTTCGGATCCCAAGAAAAATCGTATATTCGACTTATTCTAGTTAACTCTTCGAACATTATTATTAATTGAAAGTTAATTTATTAATTGATTCATCTTGGGGTCTAAAAAGATTGCACTTCGACCTTATGGTCCATTGTGCTTCTCCTTCTACCTCAGTCTGACGAGATTCGCTTCTCCCATATGTTGGCAACAGCCTGAATCTTGCTTATTAGATCCTCCCGAAGGTTCATATATTCGGGGTGAGATGCACCGAATATCCTGTATCTGCTGTAACCTAGAGGTTCGCAGTCAAAAATAATGTGGCTGGATGTTTCTTCCTCCTCGCCACACAATCTGTACATAATGGACCCGTTATGGAGTCCCATTCTATGCAGATGCTTCCGCAGAGGATAATGCCCGGTAATGAATCCGGTAACCTTCAGCAGTTGCATCCTGTTCAGCCTCAGTGCATCGAGAGATAGCCTCTTTGTTGCACTCTGAAGCAGTACCTTTCCGAGCTCTTGCCGCGGTACTTTTTCCCTGTGATGGCGGTGTTTAGCATTTGACCACTCGATGATCACCTGTTTACATGCAGTCCTTGGAATTCCTAAGATAGAGGCTAAGATAGATAGATTCCTAAGATAGAGGTTCTGAGCCAATAAAGGGTTAATAGAAAGTTTATGATACAAGACTGACACAGACCAGAGCGAAGTAAAATCGTAAACTAAAGACAGTTCTTGGAAAGTTTCACAGCATAACAGTTTGAAATTAAGGGTATCTTATATATAGAGGTTTATCAGATTAAGGAGTTATGGAAACGAGGATTTTTCATAATCTAATGAATACAGTGACACTTCAAAAGTTTCAACCGGCTTAAACATTCAAATTTCTTTTTCGTAGAGAAGTGTTCATAATAAATAAATATGAATTTAAATATTTCGAGATGGAATTATCACGTCAACTAGGGTTTTTATTTACATTTTCATAAATTTTCCCCTATTATAATGCAATTGATAAAGTGATCTCAATATAATCTAATTCATGAATTACATATTGAGATGGTTATATTAGGAACAAAAACTGCTAAAAATTATTTGTGTTTTCTTCTTTTTCTAAGCCTTTATAACAAACTAACAAACTAAGTTGCCCAAAAAGCATATAAAATAGGAAATTTCATTTTGATCATAAAATGACCGCTATAGAGTATACATGGAATATACATATATAGATGTATTTATTCTGAGAAAATTCACTAAAAAGACTACAATATCTGTGCATAAAATAAAAAGCATGAAAAATAAATTCAAATTATACAGCATTCTGTACGTCGCCGGATTATGCCTAGGAAGTTGTTACCAATGTCAGTGAGCAGAAACTGTTCATTCAAAGAATATGAACGACAAATACTCGTAGTTAGTAACAAAATTCAATCTGTCAATTTCATCATACTGCTAATCATCTTACAATTTTGTTTAACATTTGAATTGCTTAGTTTTTTTGGTCCCAGAGCAGCACGTTTAAAATAACGAAAATAAAATATAAAAAATTTAAACATCCTGTATAATATAACACATTATACTATATCCGATATATTTACATAAATAAACAACACTTTCCTATAATATGTATGTATACAATCCATGTTCGTACGTATATGTGTATGAATGTATACACATATATATGCATACTGTATATATATATATATATATATATATATATATATATATATATATATATATATATATATATGTTTATATATATATATATATATATAACTATAATATATATTTATATATATAAATATATATACATATATATATATATATATATATATATATATATATATATATATATATATATATATATATATAAATATGTATATAGAATATAATCGGTTTATTTTCTATCCTAGTAATTATTTTATTAGCACTATTTTGTACAAAACATTTTAGAAAACCACACCATATACATATTATTCATTCATTTCTTATATTGATATTTCATTTGGATTTTATAATATTACATGCATACAACATGATCAATAAATGTATTTACACCTTCACATTTTTATACTGTCATATTTTTAGTGCTTCCTATCAAAACTGACATGAAGGACCACGTGACATAAAGTACATACTATTCGATGAAATAATTTGACATAGATATAGTGTCTAAAAGCGCAATTACAGGCTTAAATATACAAAGTTTAATTTTGGTTCTGGGGGTTAATTTCAGTGCCCAATTTACGGCCAGGGAAAAAACTTTTTAAGTGCATCGTTTAGGATGCCAAATGAATATTTTATTGTAGCACGATTTCAATAATATACAAGGTGATCTGAAATTCATTCAGGAAAACTATACAACGGTGTAGAGCTGAAAAGAAACAAACAAAAAGTTTAATAAAGTTTAAAAGTTTAATAAAATTTAAAGTAAATTTGACGCTTAGTTTTTGAGATATAATCGATTAAACATTAATAAATTCAAGCAATCATAGAGCGCAAAGTGTATGGAAGCGTAAATAAACTGTTCATAAAAAAACAAAAATTTATTTATTAGGCTAACATTACCCCTCTGGCCAATGTGGTGATGTGCGATTGAGAATTACAAATTTTAAAAGGTTTGGTCGACACAGTTATCAAGTGTAAACACTAAAGTACTATTTATTTGGTTTTGGTATTTTTGAATTTTCGCGGGTGTCACTACACTTATTGAGAACTCTGATTGTCGCTACCCTAGCATGCTGTATCTCTCTCTTACCGTCTGCGAGCCTTTAAAAGGTAACGCGCCCTACTCCACTTCTGTGGCTCCGCCTCCTTACACTATGCACTTTGTGATTGGTTGAATTTATCCATGTTTAATTGATTATATCTTAAAAAATAAGCGTCAAATCGAAAAACTTTATAGTGTATGTTTTCTAGTATTTTTTTTAAACATTTTTCGGAGAGCAAACTTAAAAACGTATGTCCCCAATATCATGGAAAAAATCGTTCAGAAAATTTCGAACATCAAGAATTATAATTTTGGCCGAGCGGTCTAAGGCGTTATGTCTGCGCAGTATGCTCACTTGCAAACTGGGAGGTTATTGGTTCGAATCCCGACATTGGCAGTTTGTCAATTATTAAGAAAAAAAGGGGCAGTTAATTGACTAAACTGTCAGCGCATGGACAAGAACGAAGTAACCGGCTATGCTTGGAAAGGTTTTCTGCAGTTTTCTTCACGACCTCCAGAAGAAAATCGGCTAGTTCCAATCATAGTCGGCTGCAGCCGCATATCCTACCAATCCCAACTCTCACACAAAAATTCCTTCCACTCCACTCACATCATCACATCCTTATGGACCTTATGGACGAAGTGTAGCCCGTCCAGAGCAGCCTCTACAATCTAATAAGGGTAATGGTATAATTTAACACAAAGTTCTCAACGTTTTTATTTAAACATATATATATATATATATATATATATATATATATATATATATATATATATATATACATATATATTTATATATATATATATATATATACATATATATATATATATTGTCGCAGTATCCTGGCTCTCTTTATCCTCAAAGGAGCGCTGCCCGAACCTGCAATGATTCCGATACTCGACAAAAACAAAAAAAAATATATTAGTAAACGATATTACTAAATATTTTGTAATTGGAACAACACGCACGTTTTTGTTTAAAGAAAAGAAAAAAAAAATTAAATTAAACACAAGTTTTTACGAAACAAAAGAAAACCTGATTTTATTGCTTTAAAAAAAAATGATTATCCAATTTCTTTTTCAACAATTATTTTAATTCTTTTTCACACAATGTTAAACTTTGAATTACTTGACCAAATTACTTGTACAAATTCCAACTTTTACTTTGATCTGGATTGAACAACAATTATATACTTTGATACTAGCGGACAGTAGTCGATATTAAACTGATCAGACACGATTTAAACACTGATTTGAATCGACACTGGTCACGGTTTATATACCCGCCATGGGTCGTTCTAGAATATGATTGTTTTTTTTGAATAAATATTTTGTTTTTGACAATATATTTTCGCATGGAGGCTTCTAGAATATTTTAGTATATCAACACCCATGGACGTAGTCGGAGTGTTCAGACTATTTATAAAATTAATTAAAAATTATACCTCTCCTTGGGTTTGACCCATTGTCACACCCCACTTGGTCGATATTCAACTAGAGACTTAATGCACACGGCCAGTGTCAACTCATAATCTATATACAAATTTTATGATACATTCATAACTGTAAGCTAGCTTACTTCTGTTTATTTGTTTTACAAAAATTATCTTGTTTTTACAAAATTATTTATTTGTGATCTGTTATTTTGAAAAACATTCAACTTGTATGACTTTTGATTAAAATTAAATGTAATAATTTTATTTAAATTTTTGATTTTTTTTAAAATAGAAAAAACTTTAAATCAAAAGCAACAATTAATCTTATTATCATTTTTCGACTTAAAAAAAAACTTTAAGAAAAAAATAAAATAAATCGAGCTTTTGCAAGGAGAAAAATATTATTTTGTTAAATATTTTTCGTAATATTTTACTTTCATAATTAAAATGTGTGTTGGATCAAAAAAAATTATTTAATAATTTTCATTACAACAATATATATATATATATATATATATATATATATATATATATATCTTCATACACACATTTAGTGCGTTACCGTCGAAGAACGATCTTAAATGTGCAGTCTCTAACACACGATTAAGGTAATTTTGTACTCTATTTTTAACAGTTTTACGCCATATTTATGCTTTTTAACCCGACTGCAAAAAAGGAGGATGGTTCTCAATTCGTCTGTATTTTTTTTTTTTTTTTTTTTTTTTTTTTTTTATGTTTGTTACCTCAGAACTCCGTCATTTATGAACCGATTTTGAATTTTTTTTTTTTGTTTTAAAGGGTTTGATTCCCGATTGGTCCCATTGTCACCAAATCGCATTCTGATGAGGGGATCCCCGGAAAATCGAGGAAAATACTCATTTTATATGTGATAACCGATTTTTGCGAAATTTTTTTTTTTTTTTGAAAGGGTATACTCATTCATAATGGGAAAATAAGAAAATTTTTTTAAAAACCGACTTCAAAAAATTTTTTTACAAAAAAAAAACCGACCCCAAAAAAAAAAATTTTTACAAAAAAAAAACAAAATGCATGTAAATAAAATTGAAAATCTGTTATAAAAAAATGCTCTTTAAATTAAAAAAAAAAAAAAAAACGGGTAAAAAAAAAAAGTTTTACAAAAAAAAAACCGACCCCAAAAAAAAAAATTTTTACAAAAAAAAAACAAAATGCATGTAAATAAAATTGAAAATCTGTTATAAAAAAATGCTCTTAAAATTAAAAAAAAAAAAAACCGGGTACCGACTTCAAAAATAAAATATTCTATAACAAAAAATGCACTAAAAAGTAAAAAAATAATTGCATATTCTTGTGCCAATTTTAGTTCACCTAAGCAAAAATTTTTAAATATATATGTACAATTATTGTTATTTTTGGAGGCGGTGTCCAAAAATTATGTGAATTTCTCTATGCTGACACCGCCTCCAAAAATAACAATAATTGTACATATATATTTAAAAATTTTTGCTTAGGTGAACTAAAATTGGCACAAGAATATGCAATTATTTTTTTACTTTTTAGTGCATTTTTTGTTATAGAATATTTTATTTTTGAAGTCGGGTTTCCATTTTGTCAAAATATAGTTTATGTTTCAATCAAGTCTTTAACGATTTTTCAAACAATCCAATCGATTAGTTGTTAAAAACTGTGAACCTTGAACTTATATATAAACGTTACACAGTTTTATAACACCTATCACAACAGTTATAAATAGATAATTCGTTTCTTGACGAAACTTGAAATTGCGTGACGTTATACGAATAGACAAATTTCAATTCGATTGTACGTTGTCTTACTTCCTAACGAAATAGCAACTCAAAACATGGTACAAGTATTTCTATTAATAAACGTGCATAGCTGTCTGTGTATTCGTTCGAAAAATTTTGTTAAATCATATATAATATATCATATATCAACTGTCAAGAATAGTATTATCTTTGATAGAAAACAGTAGGCATTTAATTAAATCTGCCCTAGCATATTTCTGCCCTAGTATCTTTCTAAAAGCTTGTAACAACTAGTATCTAGTAGTGCTTAAAAATATATTTGTACCGAATGAATCGGAAAAAATGTGTCAAATTACAGAGTAGTATTATACTTGTTGAAAATATATCTTAGTTAACTTTTGTCTTATTACCGGTGACCTGTGACGTCTAGAGTGGCTACAGACACATAAATAATATATTAAAATTAATAGATTTTCCATTTGTATACTCTCTGACGGTCACAATTTTAATCCGAACGTATTGAAATTTGGTAACTAATATACTTTGGTAACTAAGTTTGTTAATGGGTAGAATCGGTCAAGGGCAAAGAGGGGCTTTGGCAATGCAAAAAACACAAAATATCTTTAAAACCGCAAAATGTATAAGGTTTAAATAGCTATCAAGCAAAATAAATCTTGTATAACTTTATTTCTAATTTTTCATTACATTTATTACATTTTTCAATTTTTCCAATGATAAGAGAGACATACCAAATTTTCCAATGTTACGACAGATATTCCAAATTCTACGTTTTCTTGAGAATAATTAGATAGTTTATTAGCAACACAAAATGCCTCACATTTTTACAATTGTTTATATTTTGCTTTTGAGTGCTTAACTTACAGAAATGGGCCGTAAAGTCGCAATCCCCACACAAATAATCTTCACGTAGGTGCTTTGCCGTAGATGCTACTTATGAATTACCTACTCTTCGGATACGTTGCTCTCGGCTCACCCTATACACTATAATAACACATTGTAATTAATAAATAAATAGTATATATATATATATATATATATATATATATATATATATATATATATATATATATATATATATATATATATTGTTGTAATAGAATGTACATTTTACAAATTACTTAACGACCCTTTGTACATTTGACAATATTTTGATTCATTGTTGTGGTTTTTATTCCTTAAATATTTAAACAAATTTTAAATTGCTATTAATATAATAAATAAAATATTTCCATTGATATTCAAAATATATTTTATTGTCATAAAAATGGTTTAGAACCACATTATCTCGGAATTTTTATTGTGTAGCACATACTTTCAGTGCCTTATGCATTAAAATAGCACTTCGTAGCCGCATCTAGCCGTATCTAAATTCCAACAAGTCCGTGTTGCCGAGTTGTGGTTGGTTTGTTTGATTCCCAATACTGGCAGTTTGTCTATTAAACCTTAGACATTCATGATATACGTAAACGGTTGGCGCATACGCCATTTTTTTTTAAACTGCAAATTTTTCTATACATTTCTTTCAAAAACAAATATCTTATAAAGTTGAACTTAACAAATTATTTTTTTTTTAAATACACTGCGGATTTTTTAAAAATCTATTGATTTAATGACAATAATTTGCAACTGCGACCCCAAAAAATATTGAATAACCACTGGCAAAACAATTCTTGCATAGTACAACATATAGTATTGTATCATAAATTTTAAAACACTATATATGTTATACTAGATATATTTAATTGACATAGTTGTAATAAGTAAATTAATCATATTGTATTTTGTACTTATTGCTTTGACTAACGAATATAATACCTTAATAGAAATGGCACCATATCAAACAAGTAAATTACTTTAATAAGCGACAGGACAAATTGGAAAATTGATTCTATTAATTATAAAAATTATTATTATTTTTAATTTATTGGCATAGAAAGATTGTATAGGCTGCCCTGGACGGGCTACACTTCGACCATAGGGTCCATTGTGATGCCTAAGGATGTGAGTCGAAGTTAGTGGAGTCGAAGAAATTTTTGTTTATAGACTAGGAATTGATAGGATATGCGGCTGCAGCCGACTATGATACGAACTATGTCGATATTCATCTGGAGTTCGTGAAGGAAACTACAGAAAACCTTCTCAAGCATAGCCGTTTACTTCGTTCTTGTCCATACGCCGACAGTTTAGTCAATTAACCGCCCCTTTTTTTTCCTAATAATTGACAAACTGCCGATGTCGGGATTATAACCCATAATCTCCCAGTTTCCCAGCAAGCATACTGCGCAGACATAACGCCTTGGACTGGTAATCCGCTCCGGTAAGACCGCTCGGCCACTTGGACTGGTAATTTATTGGCATAGCCAATTATCGTGTACGGTTCAATGGACAATAAATATTTTATTTATTTAAATATATTACACATTGTTAAATATGTAAGGTAATAATTGTAAAAATAATCCTATATAATAAATAGTATTAATAAATTTTAATTAATTGCCCATAATAATTTTTTAAAAGCTCAGAGCTATGTATGTGAATTATAATAAAAATAAATAGCTATGTTTTCGTGACTAAATTATAAAATATCAATTTGTAATTATATTTTCAATTTTAGAATTTATGTTTTAATATTTTTACACATGACTTGCATGCCATAGCATTCATGCATGTAAACAATAATGTCGTGTCACTCAATCCGTTCTAACTAGTAGTCAACTACCTTGGTGTGTTTATTTCATTGTTTTGTTTTGTTTTTTAACATCAGACGTGGATAGTGGTTATTAGAAATGGCATAAAACAAATGTAAGTGAATGAACGTAAAATACAAAAATTCCTCGGGCCGAAAAAAATCGTGTATTAAAAATTCTTTATAAAATATTTTGACAAAAATAATACGCTCACATTGCAATAATTTTAAATATTTGTAATTTCTCTGGAATATTTAAAACATAATATCGTTTTGTGTAAAGTTCCATGTTTGAACAGAAATACGTTTGTTGATCAACCTTCAAGATATCTCTAATATTATAAATGTTATTTGGATGTTTGTTACTCAATCACGAGTCGATGTACATTTAGCTGGCAGAGCAACCTGAGCAGAACACAATTATAATTTTCTCATAATTAGACGCTAATTGTTTTCCCTAATTTAAAATAAAATGCTCTTAGTTGTATTGTATTACCTCATTCTCTGCTAGCTTATTGTTAAGCTAGCAGAGCAATATTTAAAAAATTTATTTATTATGTTGTATTTAATATCAAATTATTAAGCTAATTAAATGCTCTAATTAAAAATTAAATGCTCTTTGGTGTACTGTGTAATCGCATGCTCTACTAGCTTCACCAGCAGAGCAATATTTAGAAATCAATTAATTATATTGTATATATATCAAACTATTAAGCTAATTAAATGGTAATTAAAAGTTCTAATTAGAAATTAACTGCTATTTGTTGTATCCTGTAAACGCATGCTCTGCTAGCTGTATCGTGAAATGCGGTTACACGATACAACGAAGAGCAGTTAATTTAAATTAAGACATTTAATTAGCGTCTAATTATGAGACAATTAGAATTGTCTTCTGCTCAGGTTGCTCTGCTAGCTTAATGGATATCACGAGTCGATTTGAAATTGGTTTTCAGCAAATAGTAGCGAATTTTTCCGAGCAATATATAGTAAAAAAATTTCTTGATTCGTGCATCGATGATTACAATGAGAAAATCTTCTAAACGATGCACGATGGGGAAAATACCTTTTTTGCAGAATACAAATCTGACCTCAAATCTGACCTCAAAGTTTAACTCGATTTTATCTTGAAAATCGATTTCACATTCATTTGGCCTCATAGAAATGGTGAAATACATTTTGTATGTATAGCAGAATCACCGGTAAAAAAAACATGAATGCTTAATTCCAACTCTCTGAATACAGTAAACTTTTATGTAAAAAAATTAAAAAGACCAAATTTTCTCAGTAAGCTTTTGGAATTAATTGACCCCCTATATGTAATAAAATAGAACAAATATAAACCAAAAACTAAAGTAATTATATGTTTAAAGTTAAAGTTGTTGTGTTGTTTTAAATTCATATTATTTTTAACCAAACTCCATATTAATATTATAATAATATTTACAATATTAATATAAATATATGTTAATATTATTATAATTATTATATTATATAATTTTAAATACACTGTTATGTATATATAGTACTCTGACTTACATATTAAACAAGTTCATTGAAATGGTTTTATTGATTGAGGTCTCTCCAAATTACTTTAAGCACCAAAAAGAAAAACAAGTGAAAATCAACTAACTGAGTTCAAAACGAGCTTATTTAACTTTTCACATACGCACAAAGGTGTAAAAAAAGGAATGTATAAAGGAGCTATCAACATACATGCTTTTGTAATCAAGAGTAATTTTTTACAGATGTGAGCAGAAATCAGAACTGATGGCAACTATTTAACTTCTTTTTTTTTACGAAACATTTTATATCATGAAATTCGAGTTCTATCTCTAAGAACTGGATATTTATCCTTCCCTGGCTGGGTGACGCACATACCGATGTTCCCATTCTAAAACTTGCGCTCACTTTTTAACTCTAGAAAACACACAGCATTTGTCTCTTTTGTCTGTTTTGGTTCTTTATGGTTTGTTATGGTGTTCTGGTGCTGTCGAAAATTTACTAATTTGATCATTTTATGAACACCTATACCAAAATCTTCAAGGAAATAGAGCTATTGATGTTTACCAAAATTTCTTCAAATTCCTATCCTACCTGGTACATGTCGAAAAGCACCATTTGTCAAATTTATATACCGTACGTTTAGTTTACATCTTCGCATAGCAGATCTCCCACGAGTATGAGAGAGTACGTATACATTAAACAATGTACACGAGTATGAGAAGGAGGTCTTATAGGTTTGATAAATAAGCATATTTTTCAAAACAGTGAATAATATTCATTACTGTTCGAGTGGTTGGTGATTGTCTCATAAAACACAACAAAACACAACAGTAACAAAACAAACCTATAAGACCTCCTTCTCATACACATTGCTTAATGTATACATATGCACTCTCTCATACTCGTGGGAGATCTGCTATGCGAAGATGTAAACTAAACGTACGGTATATCATACTAATATAATAAACGCGAAAGTTTGTGAGGATGAATGGATGAATGTTTGTGACTCTTTCACGCAAAAGCCAATGAATGGATGAATTTTGTATAAAACTTATTATGACGTCCGATTTGCTTAAAAATTTGAAGAAATGTTCTTTATAACAAATAATTCAAGTTTGCATATTAGTTTTTTTTAAACTACCCATATAAAGGTGTGGAATGAAGTTGTATAGGTGTTATGGAGAAATTGTCTTTATGAAGCTGAAATTTGGCAGGGTAGGTAGTTTATAGATAGTTAACGTAAGCTAGGAAAGGATTTTTGAAAATTCACATTTTAAGAGGGAAGAATGGGGGGGGGATGAATTATGAATGAAAATTATTGTCAAATATTGTGTCAAATTAAACATATTAGAAAATTATGTTTCGTCTTTTTATTCCTTACCATTTAGCCACAGCAATGCGTGGAGATATATATATATATATATAAATATATATATCCACGCATTGCTGTGGCTAAATGGTAAGGAATAAAATTTAAACTTCTTATGTATTTTTCGATTTTTCCAATTTTTATTTTGGCTATATATATATATATATATATATATATAGCCAAAATAAAAATTGGAAAAATACATAAGAAGTAAAATTATAGCAAATAAATTTTGCTATTTTCGTGTCTTATCATATTTTCTGTAACTCTGTAAATATTTACAGAAATATTTACGATTTTCGATTGAAGATTAAAATCTTAAATATCTTTGTAAACATTAGAGTTTTAGAAGAAAAGGTTAGGTAATGAATTGTAGCAAATTTGATTTTCTACAATTTTACGATTTTATTTTTCGATTTTCCTAATATTCAGAGAGACGTCTTATATTTAGTGTTTTCTTCTTTCTTCAGAGCCCCCTTCACCTATGCCATTTATTAACAAACATTGCCTTTCAAATACCAAAATCACATCAGGTACGACATGATCATACTCAAATTGTGACTGCTGCTCGTAGAGAGATATTGAAAAAAGTCGCCATGAACATTATTTAATAAGTTAAAAGTTAATTAAGATTCCAGAAGTGATTAATTTATTCCAAGGAAATTCGCCAAGTTGACGCAGCTCCTGCGTAACAATTTTTTTTGATTTAGAATAGTATCCATTAAGCAAATTTTTCACCATGAATTTATATATTTAGTTCTCTCTATATTAAATATTTAGCTAATCATAATAATAATAATAATAATAATGAAGTTTAACCTCCGTTTTCGAGATACGACGGTCTATAACAGAGGCCACCCTCATCATTATTTTTCAACCTTTGTTAATTTTTACTTTACATTTTTATGACGTGAGTGGAGGATCAGGAATTCATGGGTAGACTATTAATTGTTATATTAGCCGTGAGGCTGCAACGGACTTTGATAGGAACTATGCCGATATTCATCTGGAGTTCGTGAAAGAAAACTGCAGAAAACCTTCACAAGCATAGCTGGTTACTTCGTTCTTGTCCATACGCCAAAAGTATGGTCAATCAACCGGCCCATTAATTTTTAATTGACAAACTGCCGGTGTTGGGATTCGAACCCAAAACCAGTTCTAAGTAGACACAACGCCTTAACAAGCGCGGATACCTGGCTGGTTAAATATTTAACTAAAAATTGTATTCCTTGATAAAAAAAAGTTTTGTGCTTTATAGAAATAGGTTATTATATGTTTTTATTTTTATTTATTTCAAAAGGTAATCTCATGAACTTTTGTATATCGTATAAGTAAGAGTTATTATACATGTATTTACATTTGCCTCTGTAGGTATAATATTACAAAGTTCAATAGGCTTTAAATGTAAATTATTAGGATTTGTGAATATGAATATAAAATGTCAAAACTATACACTAATAAATTTATATCAAAATGCTGCTTAAAGGTATAGAAAATGAATATTACTTATCTATTTATCAACTGTATAAGGCTATTATACACAATTATTTCAACATTCCGTAACAATTAATTCAGCAAAAAAATTAACGACAGTAATGAAATAAAAATCAAATTAAACGATCGTGCATTAAAACAAGTCGAGGAGTTTAAGTATTTGAGGAAGATATTTCATCATAATTTCGGCCATACACCGAAAATTAAAGCCAGAAAAGGACAGGCTAAGAGTGCATTCCTTAAACTAAATAAAATCTTAACAAACTCAAAATTAAAAAATTCGTTACGCAGGAGCTTCGTCAACTTAGCAAATTTCCTTAGAATAAATCACTCTCTAGCGGTCATAATTTTAGTGTGATAAAAATGAAATATAATATCTGATATGACTTTAGTATTTGCAAAAATTAAATTTATTAATAGCCAAAATAGAATGATATATAACGATTAAAGTTTATAGTTACTATGGAAACGATAATCAAAATTGACATTTCGAAATTCAAACAAAATTTTAATAAAATAATTTTATTGTTTATTTTAACCAACTCCAAAAAAAGAAGGAACACAAAATATTAAATATCTCTCTTAATATTAGAAAAATGTATAAGGAGTAAAGTTGTAGAAAATCAAGCATGCTACAATTTATTACTTGATCATTTTTCTCAAACTCTAATGTGAACAGAGATATTTAGAATTTTAACTTTCCATCTTTAATTGTAAATATTTCTGTAAATATTAGTGTAACAGAAAAATGATAAGAAACAAAATTACAGTAAAACTTAAGTTCAGTACCTTCAACTTAACTCCTGATAAATTTTTTGATTTTTCTAATATTAAGGGAGATTGTCAAATATTGTGTTTCCCCCTCCCTCTAAACCCCCTTTCCGCTCGTCCGATTTTATCCATTAACGAATTTGACCTTAAGAATGCCAAAAGTGCCTCAAATACCAAATTTCATTCCAATCGTAATAAAACTGTGACCGCAAGAGAGTCCACAAACATTTCAAAAAAGTATATATATATATATATATATACACAAATTTTAGCGATAGGGATTTTTATCATCTAATAGGTAGGATCGATGGACATTTGAAGAAATTTTTACGAAATTTTACATTGGTGCAAATACAATAGCTGCATTTCCTTTGGAGGTAATTCGCTAAAAAGTTTTACGTGTGCGGTTTCTTAAGTGTTGTGTTTGGTCAGTTTTTCTGTATGCAGGCGAAACTTGGACTTTAACGGCTACTATTATTAAAACTATCGACCAATTTAAAAACCTGGACTGGAATGAATCTGAGGGAAATTACCAAAACCGCAGAAAACAAACCAGACTGGAGAAGAGTGGTCTCCAACATTCCATAAGGAGAAAGGGATAATATATATAGTTCCCTTTCCCCTTATGGAATGTTGGAGACCACTATGTATAATATATATATATATATATATATATATATATATATATATGTATATATATATATATATATATATATATATATATATATATATATATATAGTGCAGTAGAATGGATATATAATAAATTCTTTCTCTTTCGTTTTTTTTACCTGAACGGAAACAGAAGAAAATACATGTAATACGTGAGATTGTCTCAATGTTTAATCGTTTGATATAGAACGAACGCGAACGGTATCATAATATAATTTAAAGATGTACAATATAAATAATATTTATTTACATAAGAAGATAGAAGAAATACATACACTATACGTATTTTATATAAATTAAAGGTGAACTGTTGTTGATACTTTTAATATTAAATATTTATGTGTTTATATTTTATATTATTATCATTATTTTAAACAGATTTACATTCCGAATTACTTTTACTATTTACTTGATATATTATTTAATACGGTAAGTCCAAATAATAAATATTATTTTTTTGATTATTTACAGAAAAAATTCCCTCACGTAGGTCCTACGAAAATTAGTAAAATTTTCCTCAGAATAAAGAATTTTAATAAATATCCAACAAGTAATGTATCAACTAACTGAGTTAATTGGTTGAATACCCATTATATACTGAGTTGTATATCAATTTTCGCATTGTTAATACGTTTATTGGGTGTATCAATAGTATATGAGATGTTATGTATCTACATATGTCTGCCTTCGTTCGACTATGAATAGTATCTTAAAGTATCTAGCAAAGTCATTTTCTCTTTGAGCACAAATTATGAGAAACTATTGAGTTTATAAAAAAAAATTTCAAACAAAAGTTGTTTATTTTAAAAAGTAAAAGATTTTTTGTTAACAAATTTTTTTGTTACAAAATGTAAATGTAAATGAAAATGAAAATGTAAATTAACGAACTTGACCTTACTTTTTAGCTCTAACACACACACAAATTTCAGCACAAAATTTTCATTCTTGGGTTATTGTCTCCACAGACAGGCAGACATGCGGAAATGGCCGAATTAGGCCATTTTATTTACACCCATTAGAAGCATTTATGTCAAGGATTAATATTTTCAAGCATTACAAAGTCGGGACTTAATATACCTTGTATATTTACATATACTGGGTCGAATAATGTTACATAACGACATTATGATAATACAAATTATTAAGTATTAGAATATTAAAATTGAAAACATGTCTGTAAGCATTACAGAGTTGTAGAAACTATGGTCAGAAGATAAATTGTAGCAAAATGTATTTTCTACTATATTCAACTGTTTTTGTAAACTTCAAATAAAAACTTTTTGTATACTTTATAAAATAAATCTTCACGTTACCTGATGGGTAACAAATTCGATAGAGGTGAGAGAAATTGAGCAATTTACTATCAAATTTTAACAATTATATCATTTGTATGGAAAAATTTACATGGCCATAGGTTGCTCATATTGGTATATACCATGACAATAAAGCTAAAAAATATACCAGAAATGAATATAGCAACGAGTAATATGCAGAAAATATCAACCAAAAGCAATATGCTCTAGTTTCACCTAAAACCACTGAGACCAATATTCACGAAGTGGGCTTCCGGACGATCTCGCACAAGAAGTGGGGGGTTTTACACTCGAGACAGTCATCGAGAAGATTATAGGGAAAAATTAGACCTGGGATACTGTATGCACATTCGTGCTGACAGTGTTGAAAGACAAGGAAGTCAACAGGAAATGGGAAGGAGAAGATTGATCACAAAAAGGTGACGATACAAGAACAATGAGAGAAGCCTTTCACGAGGCAAGAAAAAGGGGCCACCCAAAAGTAATAATTCAAAGGTCCCGGGGGGGGGGGGGGTTCTCAAACGAGAAAATGAGGTTAGGGTTTGAGTAGGTACGTCTGATGTATCAGGAGTCCAACACTGTTCTGAGTTATCTCTCAGTTCATGCATGACCATTTCGCCTCTCAATAAAAAAATTTTTTAAAAAAATCTGAGTGCAATATTACGTATATTGGTGAACAAACAAAACTGTAGCTTTCACAAGTTCATATTTTTCAAAACTGCAGATCTCACAAGAGCATATAATATCATAATTAGAAGTTTCCTTCCAGCAAGTGTACAGAAAACAGGTGAAAATAACAACTAACTGAATTAATTTCTTAAATACCCGGTATATACTGAATATATGGAAAAAAATGTCTTAGATTATTCTTAAAAAAGAAACATTTTTTGTCGCTTCAGCCCATATTGACAGACGGACGGACAAACACATTTGTCGAAATGGATTGATTAGATCATTTCATGTACACCTATACCAAAATTTTTTTTCTGCAATCAATATTTTCAACTGTTACAAAAACGGAACTAAACTTAGTATACCCTAGTATATATTGTATACCGGGTATAATAAACTTAATATACCCTGGTATTTATTATATACCGGTTATTAAAAGACTTCTAATCAGCTTAGAAGCCGATCTCTCTCTAAATACATCACACATGTTGAAATACTCACTACATATATCATACTTTCAACAAGTTTTTCCACTAAATAATATTATCAAACATTCAAACCCCTCTCGTATAATTCAAGAAGAAAATATACAGTTATTTCATAATTCCTTATAAGATACAAAGTGGCCTACTTAAACCATTGCAAACAGATAAAATCTAATAATCATTATTTTAAATGTAATTAAACCACAGCAGTAAAATACGACATTACTTAAAGGAAGGTTATAATAATATATTGTCGAATTGAAACCATATAACAAGTTAGATTTTAATTCTATAAATCATTCTTAATATTAAATTATGTGACAATCGAACATTTATGTGTATGTACGAGTATATGTTATTTGAAGTAAACGAATTTTAACATTGTCCGAATGTTATACCCATAACGCATTGTGAAAATTTATTTCAACAGTCGAAATGGTTCAACTAACTGTTTTCAAAAAAACAAGTGACTCGCAAGTCTCGGTGTCATAACTATACATGTGAAACAATTATACTGGGTGCTGAAAAAGTTTACGTTACAGATTATGCCAAAGAACACAATATACATAGAAGCGTATAAGTACGATTTTTGATAGATGACAATAGCTGTTCAATTTCGGTATTTAGTACCACCAGCACAACCAACTGTATTTGGCAGAACTTAGTACCAGTTGCCCGGATCACATCGAAGCGGGAATATACTTCAAATTTATATTAAAAGGGAATCCACCAATATTGATGGAATTTTTATGAACTTTTAGAATTAAATAGTCAAAAAATTTTGAATTTTTTTTTACAAGCTGTATAAAATATTATATTTGTTATATTTAAAAAAACTTATATTTAAAGCGTATTCTTTTAAAATAGCAACTGAAACTACAAAAACAAACATTAATATTTTATACAGCTTGTAAAAAAAAAGATTAAAAAATTTTGACTAATTAATTCTAAAAATTCATTAATATTGGTGGATTCCCTGTTAATATAAATTTGAAGTACATCCCCGCTTCGATGTGATCCGGCCAACTGGTACTAAGTTCTGCCAAAGAATACAGTTGATTGTGCTGGTAATGGCACTAAATAGTCTAGTGGTCAGCATACGTACTAAAAATTTTAGGTGACACAAAAATCGTAATTAGACCTAGTCTATCGTTTTCTTAATTTCTTAACCAGTCGTATTTTCGATACAATTTACAACACTATTATTTGAGAATCTAATTAAGATGTTTGTATGGAGTTTAATGGAGTGTATAGAGGTTAGAGTTTGTATGGAAATTAGAATTTACAATAAACATTAGTGGAAAAAAGTGAACTTTTGAAGTAAAACACTTTTTTATTATAATTATAAGCTTTTATTTAGTTTCACCTATCCCGTTGTCTGTAATGGAATCTTGCAAGTTAAATTTGACCAACTTCCTCTTATCCAACAGAGTTGAATTTTTACATGTTGATTCAGTTCTGATGGCAATTCCTTTTTATGGTAAGCATGACCGTAATCGGAAAGGGGAAAGGGGGTCTAATGGTAGGGGGAAACACAAAATTTGTCAATATGGAAATTATAATGATATGAAAGGTAAAATAATGATAAATATAATGATATATTTAAGATATAATGATAAATTAAAGGGCTTAGTGAGCCAAACACAGTAAGAAAATTGACGTCATTCTAAATCCAATATGGCGGCCGCCACAAAATGGTGATTTATAATTTCCACATTAACCCCTATGATATGGGTATCAAATGAAAGGGCTTGATGAGCGAAACACAGTAAGTAATGTGACGTCATTCTAAATCCAATATTGCGACCGCCGCAAAATTATAAAGGCTTATTTAAAAAAAAAAAAAATTGTTCTTTTATCTTGTTTTCTCATTAAATTTATTTGTATTTCTTGCCCTTTTAATGATAGATTATATAGATGTTGAGGGGGGCGATAAAATGTCTATACAACCAATTTTTCTGGGATTATTAATCCTTTACTCCTTTTTTATGATTTCAGACAATAAACCATTCATAATGACTTTATATACCAAATTTGATACAAGTTAGTTTGACGAATAGTTTGACGGATGTATGCCCTCTTAATACGATTTTATGCCACCTTTTGTTCGATTTTAGACCATATCTCGTAAACGGCTAGCCAATACTACTTTCATGTTTGTATCGTTTATTGTGACTAAAGGGGACTGAAATGAGAACTCATAAATGTGTTGTATATGTGAAACCAAAGTCGGAGATTTCGTATTCTTGAAAAGTTTGTGTTTCACTCCTATAAAACACTGCTGGATTCTACTAGTTCATGAACTTTTCTTCTTATTTTCACGGCTTCTATTACCTGCTAAAGAAATAACAATTTAACATGTGGTATACTTTTTTAGAAATACTAGATATTGACGTTGAAACCGTTAAATTAATAGACGTTGAAACCGTTTTTTCCAAATATAATAATCTAAGTGATTAACAAGTCCGTGTAGTCCAGTTGTAAAAGGCCCTCTACTGGGAACTGGGGGGGGGGGGGGGGGGTTTGCTGGTCTGATTCCCAACACTGACAGTTCGTTAATTAAACTAATTAAAAAATTAATTAATTAATGGGGAGGTTATTTGACTAAACTATCGGCGTAGTTCCTATCAAAGTCGGCTGCATAAGCACAACCTGCCAATTCCTAGTTTACATACAAATTCCTTGTCCTTCAGCGGTCGGTAAACAAGGCCTAGAAAAGCCTACTTGCCAGGCTTCGACCTTCCCCCCTGCTACTACTACTACTACTACATCTAATTGTATTAATGCACGCTTTGATTACGCAGACGATATTCCAAAAAAATTAAATTATTAAATTAAATAATACGATAAATTATATTTTTTCAGACATTGAGCAAAATAAACAGATACAACGACTTTGAAAATCTTTACGTATCCGTACAAAGAATGGGCGTTATGGGTGAAAAATTTGTGCAATGGCAAAAATCAGCTGTTTCGATTAACGTAAATCAACAATACAACCAATAGACAGTCACTATGGTGTATATGGAGAAAACGAAGGTACAAAATTGGGGTTGTTTTATATGTCGAGATATATGTTTGGTAGTAGGCACAACGCGTGCTATACCATCTAAACACGATAGTAAGTACAGTAGCAGTATATGACAAGATAATATTGGTTATAATGTGAATGTGCCTACAACATATGATAGAAGCTCTGATAACAACACAAGTACATTTGGATTTACAAAATTGGAACCACTTGAGACGAAATTGGATTAATAAGGTGCCCAAAATATTGTTTGCAACAAATTTAAAATTTCCAACAAATTCAATTCAATAACACTATGCAACAAATTAAATTGTTACCACAGTTACCATCAGGTTTCTTAATGAAAATCGTTTGGTTTATTCAAAAATATACTATCGAGTAAGTACTCTATAAGTCCTCACAGCATCCCTCAGAAATCACCAACAGAAGTCTCAAAGTATGGCTGGTTCCCATCTCCCATCCCTGATAACGACCCTCAAATAAATTAGGAGAATTAACACGAAATAATGTAATGTCAATGTTTTGGCAACGTTTGTAAAGAAAAAAGATATATTTTTATGACTACCCCCCACACAAGTGTTGCGAAGATTAAATAAAACCCTAATTATCCATTTTATGCCATGTTTTTTATGATATTAAAAATAAACCTTGTTTTTTTAAATTAGGTGTACCTAATACAAATTATCTCCACCAAGATAATAATTTCCGTTATTATTAATCGACGTCAAATTGTTTACGATTCTTTCACAAGTGTAGATACATTTATATTTTTATAAATGCTTCGGCATAGAATATTCTAGATCTGAACTTGAAATGTCAAAGTGCGGCAAGAAATAGAAATTAAGTGGAAGCACTGGGAAGTAATTTTTTATAAGAAGCATAAAAAGAAGCTTTTATTTTTATTTTGAAGTGACAAAGAAACACATGATTTACACAAATTTAATATAGCAATCAATAATATTGATTTTAAAAAAAGTTATGTTAAAATTTAAATTAATTGTTTAAATACCACATATATACTGAGTCATTTATCAGTGCGTGAACTGTTTATTTTACTTCCACACTAACTTAGATCTACATGAACTTAGATTTTTTTAGTTGGAAGTTAGAAGTTTCAATAATCCCTATATTATAATCAAATTTTTAGTATGAATATTTAAAATTTGGTGCATTATATTCAATAAAGAGCTATGTCGCAGCCTTTTCAGAAAGAGTCTAAACTGCTCCGGATGCATCGATTTTATATGATTCCTAAAAGACGTGATTGTACGGTCCTTTCGAGAGTATGTTTTATAGCAATATTTTATACTGAGAATTATCTCGGACATGCTCATCTAGTTTAAAATAAGACTAGATAGATAGATAGATTGTGGTGGCTATCCTGGACGAGACACACTTCGACCATAAGGTCCATTGTGATGTCTATGGATGTGAGGATGTAAGTGGTGGACAAGGAATTTTGTGTAGATTAGGAATTGGTAGGATGTGAGGCTCCAGCCGACTTTGATAGAAACATCAAAACAAGCAACAGCCGCCTCAGCAAAGGATCCGCCAAAAGCATTGATTATTACAAATGCGGATGCTAAAACTAATGCGGAAGTTCGGCGGTTGCGGATGCGGGTGCGAATATAGCTGCTTATTTAGTTTTCTTTATAACTTAAGCTTAACGTAAGACAGTCAACCTGGGCCGGAATATCTGCAAATGGTGTGTGTATAAATAGAATATTGTACGAACACTAGAACGAAAATTTTATTTCTACGGTCAGGTATACTCAATTATTTGTATTATAAATGTACTTGGAGAACATTTCAAACATTTAGAGTTAGTGTGAAAAGAGAATATTCACGAATATAACGTGTACTACACCAGATTGTTGAGTATAAGCTCTGCATATAAACTATTTATTTCTCAGTACATATGGATATACTACAATATTATATCAGTATGTATATGTCGCAGATGAATCGTCAGATCCGCTGTTTTACAAAACCGCTAGTTGTTTTACATAACAACTCCGTTATGTAAAACAACTGAACGTTGTTCAGCTGGATTGTCATTGCGATACCTTTTACAAAACTGCTACCCACGTTTAGACGTAATACCTTATCTGCAGAATAGCTTATCTGTATTCACAAAGAGCGTTTTGATATAGGGAAATATGTAGAATGCCTTTTATTGCGGCGCCCAAAAACACGCAAACCCGACCAAATCGGGGTATGACTGATGAAGTGAAAGATTGTGGTACTCGGTTGTAATAGTTGACTTATTTAATTTTTATAATTTTGGACACTATATCTCAAATAAATAGAACGCCTTTTAGTGCGGGGCCTGAAAACACGCAAACCCGACCAACTCGGATTATGACTAATGAAGTGAAAGGTTTTAGTACTCGGTTGTAATAGTTACCTTTTTTAATTTCAATAATTTTTGACACTAAATCTAAAATATATAGAACTTGTTAGGAAAAAGGACCTTTAGTAATGGAAATTCCATTAGCCCGTTTACAATAATTCTAAGCTATGAATGAATTTAAAACTTAAATAATATAGACTGCTAGGTAATATAAATAGTAGTATTAATAATAATAATTATGATATAAACTAAAATCTACAATCTGACGTTTCATTTCACGCTGTTTTACATAACGTCTAATCGTTGACCTGCTGCATTGATAAACGCAAAACGTTTAGGCAATATTACGTGTTAAACTTCAGTAATTATATAAAACAGCCAAACGTCGTTCAGTTGTTTTACAAAACGGAGTTGTTATGTAAAACAACTAGCGGTTTTGTAAAATAGCGGATTCGAAATCCATCTACGACATATATATGAAGTGAAAGAAGCCCACAGCAGCCAGATAGAACGCACATACATTTGATGTTCAACATACTTACGTGTGTATGTAAAAGTTTAAATAAGAAATTCACATTCAATGAACGTGTGAATATGTGTGTACGGTGTCGTGTTTTCTTGATACCAATTCACCAAATGTTCGTTCATATTTAGTTCGTTTTGATGCATCCCATTCGAACTCTATTACAACCGTGATGGCGAGAGATGGTTATTGTTATTCCATAACCAGCTTTCAAGGCTATTTTGAGATTATCCATTTTCTTTCCTTTTTTTTTAATCATAATTTTTCTCGTGTAGAAGGAAGTTTTTATAATGAGTTTTTATAATGAAAATCTAAATCATAATTTACAGCATATTTGTATGTTTTAATGGCAATATATTTAAAGAGAGATAAGTGTGGGTTTACCCACAAGATCTTGTAAACAAAAAATCATATTTACATATATTAATTGTTTTTGTAAACTTGCACATATTTATCTATTGTTAGTATGGTTGCCTGTCGGTTATATTATACTAACGGGGGTGGCTAGAGCGCTGACCTAGAATGCCAGAGATTGTGGCTTCATATTAAGCATTTGATGTATAAAGAATGTTATCAATGTTCAGTCATATTACATAAATATTAAAGTAAGCAAACGCTAGTCCTCTCTATTTGTATATTATTACTGAAAGGTAAGCATACTAATAATGGATGGATAGTCGCAAGGTCACAAAAATTCACAGTTAAATTATTCAAAAAGCAAAAAGCAAAATACCGCGGTGCTCTACTTAGAGCTAGAGGGCTGATCCACATTGCCAAAGGTTGTGGGTACAATTTCCTTCCAAGTTGTATTTAATTTTTCATATCAATCATTTAACGCAACTTAAATCTAACTTTCTCCTAACTTTCTAATCTTAATCACTCACCTGGTAACTCAACCCAATTCTTTAACCTAACTCTGAAATCTAAGCTTGCCGAAGTCTTTTGAAGTTGCGTTGTAAAACTTTTCTGTAAAAACTCGGCAAATGATTTACACAATAGTTTAGTTTATGTGTTAATCTCAAAATCTCAATACGGACTCCTAAGAAAATTTTTGCCTCCTTTTAATGAATTAAGGTCACATTGCCAAGGAATGTTAACAACTATACCCCAATCTCAAATTGCCTACAAATTCCCAACTCATTTGATTCAATATTTTAGGAGCTAGTCGTAAGACAAAAAATTCCAACGTACGGCGAAGCGACAAAATATTTTTATTTATTTTTCATATGCTATGTTTTTTTACAAATTTTGAGTAGGGAGGAATTTTGGGTAGTTTTTTTTTTCTAACACTATTATAGAAGTATTTTTTACAGGGTGGTAGAAAAAATGATCCGAATAATGACTTGGCTCTGACCTTTACCATGGCCTCCAATGCTTTTCAAAAGAGAATCCATATTTTTTTGAAAGAATGAGATATCTGTAAGAAAATGTGCAATTGAGTCCATTTTTGTTAATAACTAACCATTTAACCAAGAAGTTTTTATCATTAATCAATGAATAGGAGTCGATCGATTTTTTTTCGTTAAAACATGAATAAAAAAATTATAAAACAAGTGAAATAACAACTAACTGAGTAAATTGCTTAAATACCCGTAATATATTGAGTTTATTAAAAAGTTTCAAATAAAAATGGTTTCCTTTTCAGAAAGGAATATTTTATATCTTACGGTTTCAGAGCTGAACAGTTTTGCTCATTTTGTCCGTATCTTAACCTTACTTATTGGTTCTACATATACAAAATTTCATCTCGTTATCTCTTTTCATTTTTGAGTTATTGTGTCCACAGATGGACAGACCTATAGACTGACATAAGAACGGACCTATGGAAATTAAATAATTTGGTGTTTTTATACCTATGCCAAAAATTTTTTTTCCTGATATCATTATTTTCTACAGTTACAAAGTCAGGACTAAATATATACCCGTGTATATATTATATATACCGGGTATAAAATATACTCTTTCAATCACCATCAAATCGAAATAACCTTCATACATTACAGAAAGGTTATCAATACTTTACCTAGTTAATTAAATATTTAAAAATTAAAAATGTATCTTTCAAAACAATCAAATACAAATTAGTATTACATACACAAAGAATCACACACACAAAGTCTTATCAGAAACTGTACGTAATAAAACAGCAGACGAATTAACAACCCACAACATAAAAAGGATATTTAACAAATGGAATTTTGTTTTTTTTTTGTTATCTGTAGGTATAACGATATGAAATCGAATTAGTACATGTTTACTTTCGTGTCGCATGTAGACCTTTAGCACACATCCCTTACAACAAGAACAAAAGCGGTCACCGATCTGTAAGGGTCACAAAAGTAGCACTCTTTTATCAAAACTGTATTATTGATTTGTACAGTATGTATACGGTTTTCGAAAAAAATGCTTTGAATACAAGTTTTTCATTACAAAATTTACTAACAACTTTAATTCAAAACATTTTCTCAAAAACCGAATAAACAGGGCACAAATCAACAGTAAAATTGTGAAAAATGAGCACTACTTTTGTGGCCCATAGTACATAATAGTGATCTAAATGTGCTTTTGTAAGTGTTTTCTAACTATGTCTATGGATATGAGAAGAATACATAAATACTCCACCCCTACAAAGTTAGAGCCATTTGACTAAAACTGTTTACCTAGCCCGACCATCGTTTCTCAACTTGTTAATATTCAAACAATGAGGATGTTTTCAATTCAATAGATACTATATGTTTGAACATAGATCGGACAAATATTTGTAATCGAGAAAACGCGGTGGTAAAAATGAGCAAAAAGAAAAAAAACATTTTTATTGATAGGTAACACATTAAAAAATTTTAAAAGCGTTGTGTATTTTGTATTGAAATATAAAATCTTAGTCTTTTCAAAGAAGTCATCAGGACAAAAGAACAAAGCGTCTTAACTACAGATAAATTTGGTACACGTAGGACCTATGCAGACTAAGCTAATTTTCTCAGAGGACGGAATAAGTATGAATATGAAATTAAGTAATCTTGGCGACACTTTTACTATTCATTATTATAACTTAAAAATCGTGAATACAGAAGACAGTAGATAAATTGGTCAGTACGCCTATATCTCCTTCGCAGATTTTGCTCATTGTCGAAAATATAAGAATTACAGAAAAATTTCGGTAAAAATTACCGAAATTACCTGGGTCTAAACCCTCCTCCTTACCCTGGGTTCTCAAAAACGGCTCTAAAGATTTAAGTAAAATTTTCAGAATTGTGGTTGGGAAAAATTGTTTTATTCCGGTTTCTCAAAAGCAAACAAATAGCGTGAATCTATTTTAAAAGTACGCCAATTGTAAGCAATTGGTGTGAGGATGTTGTGTAAACTCGAAAAATAGAAGCTTCTTAGACAAGGTGAAAACATCGCGTTCGTACAATAAATTTTTCCATTCAATTTTTTGCATATGTTTAAGACATTCACCTAAATAAGGATTAAGACTTTGTCGTACGAAAATTTGGTCCCAATTTTTTTAAACTGATTTTTTTTTGCCAACCAGAATGACCGAATGTTTTGACCCGATTGAAAAGTATTCAGGTAATTTGGGTTGTTTTAGATTAAAAAGGTATCTTGCAAGAAAATCGAATAGGAAAATTTATTTTACGAATGCGAAGTTTTCACCTTATCTATCTAGAACTTTTTGAGACCCAATATATATATTTTATATAAAAATCGAGCTTCGACTTGTAGATAGGATCGGTAAACTTCGATCGATAACTCGAAAACGAAAACAAAATATTTTTGTATGTGTCTGACAATCTATTTGACAACAAATATCAATTGATTTTTGAAAGATAATGGAAACCCTAGCAATTAAAAGATTATCTTTATAGTTATTACAATTATCATTTAAAATTAAATAAGAAAATTTTCATAAATACATACCAAGCCTGATATAGTGCTCCAGGATATTTCAGGTAAGACTATCTACGTCATCGAGTTCTCTGCGCCTGCAGAAACGAATATAGTCTTGAAAGAGGGGCAAAACGGACTAAACACCTTGATCTTCTCCAAGATCTACGACAACTACACACTGGCTATTCAGTCAAAATGGTTGTTCTCATTATCGGTTTCCTTGGCGGTATACGCTCCATTCTAGAGTCCAATCTTTACACCATTCCGGTTTGCAGGTCTCATCTTCGTCACCTTATCACCTCCATGCAGAAGTCAGTCATCATAGGCACCCTTCGTACATTGAGATTTAAATAAGTAGACGATTCACAATTATACATACAAACAAAAATACAGACGAATTGACAACCATCCTCCTTTTTGAAGTCGGGTTAATAAATGCACCCTTCGTACATTGAGATCGCATGAGACTGTATTCAAGTAACACCGTTGAAGTTATTTTATATAAAATTTTGCAGGTTCCACATCCGTGCGGTGCAAGGGCGGAGCTCTGAACGACCAGAACACTACATGACAGACAAACGTACCCCGTGACTCGGAAAACAGACGGACCGTTCAGACATCACGTTGACTAACGGACAAACTACACGACCATAGGGTAGTGAACCTTCTTCAAAGGATGTAGCTACCTTGTGAGGATTTATGTTTGTTGAAGAGGTAGGTAGCCCTGGAGTGTGTATTCTGTATCCACTCTCCCACTTTAACAGACAGAAATACGATAAATTTCAATCAAATCATAACAATAATAATAATTATAACAGAGCTCTGCATGTCCAGAACAATACTTGACAGACGAACGTACCCCCTGGCTCGGACGACAGACGGACCATTCGGATTTCGCGTTGACTAACGGACGTACAGACTACACGATAGTAGGATAGTCAACCTTCTTCAATGGATTTAGCTACCTTGTGAAGGTTCATGTTTGTCGAAGAGGTGGGTAGTCTCTGGAGTGCATATCCTGTTTCCACTCTCCCCCTTAGACAGACAGACATAAATACGTTAAATTTCAATAAAAATAATTCAACGTAGTATCTCATTTAATTTTAATATTACATTGAAATTGTATTGAATAAATAAATACAAAATTATATTAAAATGTATCTCTCTTATAGCTAGCTTTACGACGACAAAATGACGTAGTTTATATCTAGACGTTTGTTCGTCAGGTAAGTATTATGTAAACTTTTTATATAAATCATTCAAATTTGAATGTTTTATGTACATTCAGAAAGTTGAAACTTTTACCTCTATATATAACAGTGATAAGGAGTTTTGATCAATGTACATACATATACAAGTAGTTCCACACTGCCAGCCAATCATACACAGTCTGTTTTCAAAAGCATTTCTAATAGGGAATCAATGTTAAATAAATAAATAAAATATTTAATATAAAACCATACATACATATACATACTCACAAACATCTGGCTGCTTGTGGTATGATGTTTGTTTGAAGTCTTTTAAAAGTGGGGATTTAGTGATGCCCACTTAATTTATAATATTATTATTCATTACGTATGCACACACACGCTACTGACTACAGAGTATACTATTTTTATTTCTTTATGAAGCATTGTGTAGTTATTATAGTAAATAATATTTAACATTGATTCGCTATTAAATAACCCTGAGGAAGTACAGATTGTAAGTGTTTCAATGCAGTGATCGATCGATGGCAGGCAATATTTAATTTGTAGACGATTCACAAACATGCATAAAATAAATGTTAATAAAATTGGATAAGAGAGAATTAGTTAAATCTTATCAGAGTTGTACAAAATAATTTAAATACAAATATTTAGTTATTCCTTGCTATTTATATTCAAGAACCAAATCCTGCCATCAATCAGACAATCCATTGAAGCAGAATTCCCAAGGTTATTTGAAATGACTTCAAAAATGTTTAAGTGCTGACAATTAGTGGCTCTAATACTATAAATGGTCCGATTGAACTTAGTCGTGATGCTCGTATAGCTCAGAGTAAGATAGTGGTCCTTTGAGGAGCTACACCATTCAGGAGTCTTCTTCAACAAAAAGTTTCTCTTTTAACTATACTGAGATAATTTTTGCTTTTTATCTCGGGTTTTGGCATGTATAATGTTGAGTTCTAACGGATCTTCTTGATTTATGACTCCCTTGATTTATGATGCCTATATAATAATTTTTGACTGTGAAGTATATTTATCTGTACCAGCCAAGTAGCCGCGCTTGTAAAGGCGTTGTGTGTACTTGGAACTGGGAGGTTCGAATCCCGACATCGGTAGTTGGTCAGTTATTAAAGAAAAAGGGGGCGGTAAATTGACTAAACTGTCGGCATATGGACAAGAACGAAGTAACCGGCTATGCTTTTGAAAGTTTTCTGCAATTTCCTTCACAAACTCCAGATAAGTATCGGCATAGTTCCTATCAAAGTCGGCCGCATCCGCACATCCTACCAATTCCTAGTCTACACACAGGGTGTCCCGTCCAGGACAGCCTCTACAATCTATCTATATTTGTCTGTAAACTCAATATCTCCAAACCTAAAAGCATTATTTCGTAATTTTTGTAATACTAGAACTAGGGAAATAAGCTTTTAATAATTTTTAAAAAATGTATGCTACAATTTCATTTAAAACTTACCCGTCCGATTTTGAAGAAAAATTCCTGTCACGTTTTCTTAGAGGTGGGAAAACTTGTTCATCTGTTATTGTTATAAAAGTCAAATTTCAATTGTTTTTAATTATTTTCTTTTTTTGGCAAATGGAATGAAAATCTGTAGGATAGCCAATTAGAAACTGTTTATTCCAACTTTACTCCACTGAAAGCTAAAACCTTCACTAAGATGGAGAAAAATCTTATATAAATCTGCCATACAACCTTTATATACAGCTGTACTCTGTATATGGCAGTTGCGTGGTTATTCACACCAGATTTTTCTTAAAATATTATATTAATTCATATAAATTTTCTTTAAAATGTGAATTCATACAATATCGTAGGTAGAATGTTATTTTTATTCAGGTGCAATTACTATTTTATGCAGGAGCTTTCACTGAACGAATATGTATGAATTCACTATTAAAACTTGTTGCCTTTGCTATTCACCAAAACGGAATGAGGGTGGTGAGGAGGGGGTGATGTCGTGATTTACAAATATGTCAAAAACAATAAGATTCATCGTAAACTTTTTTATAAAAACTTTTTGCATAGATAAAAAGTATGATATTTAGCTCAACGCACATTCACTAAAATTTACAAATTGGATGATGGTTTTCCTAGTATATATGTAAAGAAAGAGCTGAACAAGTAATTTATATCCACCTTGAATACTTTCAATACTTTTTGTACAATATATCATTTCATAATGCTGATATAACCAAAAACCAGGTGTACGAATAATTTATTTTTTTGTATTATTATTTATGTTATATATTATATTGTAAGTGGCAGTATTCGAATTCCGCCAAGGACTGAATTATTTTATCCGCAATATAGTGGGTGTGGAAGATGTTAAAGAAATCGTGTGGATATAATTTCCCCAAAACCCAAAATTTATCTAGTATAGTATCCATAAAAACTTGCCATGACCTTATTCATTCGGTTTTTGGGAAAATGTTTCAAATAAAATTATTCATCAGTATGAATAAGTACGGATATTTATCATCAGGATACCAGTCCAAGTGGCTGAGCGGTCTAAGGCGTTATGTCTGCGCAGTATGCCTACTTGGAAACTGGGAGGTTATGGGTTCGAATCCCGACATCGGCAGTTTCTCAATTATTAAGAAAAAAAACAAGGAGGCGGGTAATTGACTAAACTGTCGGCGTATGGACAAGACCAAAATAACCGGCTATGATTGAGAAGGTTTTCTGCAGTTTCCTTCACGACCTCCAGATGAATATTGGCATATCCTACCAATTCTTAGTCTATACACAAAAATTCCTTCCACTTCACTCACATCCTCACATCCTTAGGCTTCACAATGGACCTTATGGTCGAAGTGTAGCCCATCCAGAGCAACTTCTACAATATATCTATTTATCTATCATCTGGATTAATAAGCTAATCGTAACTATCTCCGGGGTATGAAATTGTTGCTAATTTGGTGCGTGTCTCACAAATATATTGAAACTTTATAACTTCTCACAAATATATTAGAAACGCGTTGTGTGCACTAATCAATCGTTGAGTTAACTTGAATGCGCAAAATGCGCTGTGGATCAAAATTTCTCTAAGAAGATTGAAATCGTTTATTATAAATAAATTTGTATAAATTTTGGACATTTTATAATAATATTCATTCAAAAACTCTATTCTCAGAGACAGTGAATATAATTAATTATAAAAGTGAAAAAATGACATAATATTATAATAGGTAATAATAAAATGATTATTTAATTTGAATAAAAAACAAAATGAAAGAATAAATAAATTACCTCAATGGTATTTTATTTGTTCTGTAAACACATTAAAATGAAATTAACAAAACAGGTGAGATAATTACTTTTTATACCTCTGTATACATTTAGTCCCAAGTTTGTATGTCCGGCTGTCTGTCAATACGATTTCTATAAAGCGTAAAAACAAAACAAGTTAAAATTTACAAAATAACAATTGTTTTTTTTTTCTGAAATTTATTACGTCAGGCTACTAAATACTGTTGGGCGGAGGTCTAGTAGTTACACTATTTTTTTCACATTTTTATACCCGGTATATATGAGATATACAAGAGAATATTAAGTTTAGTCCCGACTTTTTAACGGTTGAACAATTTTTCGTATTGACGTCCATCAATTGACTGAATTAGTCCATTTACGCACGTTAACTCAAAAACGAAAAGAGATAACGAGCTGAAATTTTGTGTGTGTATTCTAGAACCGAAAAATGAGGTTGAGTTCGTGAATGTGCAAAATGGGAACATTCCCAACGGCTGGGGGGAAATATAACTATCTTGGAAACGGTAAGAGATAGAAAACACATTCAAAGACAAAAAATATGTCATTTTTTTAAATAAAACACTTTTGTTTGAAAATTCTTTTAATAGTATATATATATAGTATATATATTAGTTATTATTTTCACTTGTTAATTAATAACAAAGTTGCATTTTCTTCAGTGTGTTTTCTAACGATAACAAAGGGCCTGAGCTCGTTCCATGAACCCCACTTTTTAATAAATTTAAGGTTATAATTATGAAACACAATACATCTTATATAATGCATATGTCAATTTTGTATACATATATATGTATGTAGAAAAAAATTTACAGAAAACCTTGTAAAAATAGCTTTTTATTAAGAATATTAAAAGTATTAACAGCGTATTTGAACAAGTAGGTTAGTTAATTGTTATATATACTATATCATATGTACAAAATGTCCTCATTTTATACTATTTTGTAATAAAATATTTCTTGACGGAAACGTTTTTAGAAAAAACTGGCCCGATCAAAAGTTCCTGTGTTCAATAAATTGGATCAAGCGTTTTGCTTTTTTCACAAAAAATGCTATCTTCCTGTTTCAAAGAAAAAATTGATGGCCGTCAAACGATAAACACTGAAGTCAAGGTCATCATAAAATGACCACCCTCCGAACACAGCTTTAATTCTGGTAATTTTTCTAAAAACGCTTCTTTGAACAAATATTATTCAGATGCATCGTTTAAAATATGATAACCTCTGTATAAAGATTATAGATAGTGTAAAATTGATGTCATAATATAAATATATATTTTCGAAATTTATATTTTTCAAACATTAGGTCAGTCTCCAAAAGAACTAATATATACTAAGCTATTCTCTTACAAAACCTTTAAACATATTTACAAAAAAATTAAAATTTCAGAATACATACATAAGTAATTTTCATTCAGGATTTTCTTTTAATAAAAAATAAATGCAAACCAGTAAAATGTATATTTTTATTATTGTAAATTTATGCCTTTTTCAAAAAAATAAAATAATAAAAAGTACATATACACCCTGAGTTACAACCTTAATACTTTGTGCTGGCATATTACATATACACCTTTAGGTACATAGACTAGTTAGATAAAGATTAAATATAAGAGAAAAACCTTCGAGTGAGACTCATGTAGTGTATAATCGGAGTTCAAGAAAGTATGTACAGAGTGAAGCTTATAAAATAAGGCTTAATGGAGCTTCGATCATATTTTTATAAGAAAAATTCCACTTACTGGTTTTTTCTCTTTTAAAAAAGTATACAGATAAATAAACTTATAAATGAAAGTGTAAATAAAGAATGAGACTTTATGGAGCGTCGATCATACTTTTGTAAGAAATATCCCGAAAAACCCCACTTTCTGGTTTCTGCTTTAAAAAATCCACAGGTCAATAAACTTTAATCCTTAAAACCGGAGTTAAAGAAAATATATTCCAAATGTAACTTATAGTATCACAATTTATGGAGCATTGCTTATGTTTTTAAAGAAAACCCCCGAGAAACTAAACTTTCTACTTTCCGTGTCTTAAAAAACTGCAGAGGTAAATAAACATACAAATCACGTCCATTCATCTGTAAGGTACTTTGGCTCATGAAAATCACCTGTCAATTTTCTGTCAAACTTTATAATATCTATGTTAAATTATTTTAAAACATCAATCTTCCACTACTAAGTTAAGTTTGTTTATTTTTTTTTTTTCTTAGACACAAAAATATAAACTTGATGGGTTGTTCTTTGCCTCATCTTTATATAAATTTCTAGCCTGAAAGACAAATTGTTTTATAAAAGTTTGCCCAGCTTAGATATTTTAGTTATTTCGTCATTGAAATTAATATAGAACAACTCGAATATTAAAAATCTAATATTTAATATGATTTAAAAAATATTAATTACTGAAAATAAATTATTAGTTCAATCTAATTCTGAAAATAACAAACTATTTTGTTTAGCTGGTAATGCCATCTGTTGCTAAAAACAATAAACTCTATTTAATAGCCAAACTGTTGTCTTTATCTATGTTGAAATTAGAGTCTTATCGATTCTTTCCATCACACCTAACGAAGTGTAACTTCCAAAACTCCGTATTTAAAAACACCCTGTAAAAACGATATTTATAATACCTACTTACGTACATAAAATTATAATTTACATACGAAACAGATAAATGGTAACTGCAATATATTGTCGCATATTATAAGTTATCAAGATTGGCCTACTTCCTTCACAAATTCCACTAATAACCTATTCATACATACCATATATCTAATAATGTTTTGTTATATAAACACAATATTAACAATACTCTTAAAATAAATTTACATGTTTATATCTTAACCCTTCGATGTAAAAGCTGCATCTTACAAACTCACTCTAAAATTTTTATGTTGCAAATTTTCAATACCGATTATATTTAAGGTCAACTCTGACACGAAGTCTGAGAGAAAAAAAAGTATCTATATAAATTTTCAAAAAATAAAAATTTGAGAGAAAATGCATGGGTTCTTATGAAGACATTTCGGATTAATTTAATTTAACCGATGAAGATTTAATTCTCAAAATTTAAAAGTAATCGATAGAATGACAGATTATTTAATAGTAAAATTAGTAAAAACGACCGCATTAGTTTGATACAAGAAAATTGGCAACGTTGATGACTGAATATTATGAATAAATGAATATCAAGGCTGAGTGAGAGAAACACTGATAGATGGAACAACAATAATAGTAACAAAGAGAGCAATAGTATCTGAAGTTCAGTGTCGTAGTATCTTACAAAAATTATTCACCTATTCTAATAACTATAAAATGAGTGACATTTAAAATATTGTGCTGTTAAATTTATATTTGATGATATTAAAAACTGATAAATGTTTGTTTTGATACAATTGGCAATATTTTCTAAAACCTTAAGAAAATTCCTTCTAAGACTTTTTTAATAGGTCACTTTTTAAATATTGAAGAAAATCCTCAGCTATTTGTCTACACCAGTATTCTGAACCTTTTTTTTGTCGCGGCACACTTTTAACGATTTCAAAATTTGACGGCACACAAAGAAAAAGATGAGTTTAAAAGTTGTTTGCCTATCTATAATATACTGTGTAAAATAGTTTATGATAATAATTTTAAATGTAAAATAAAATAATATGTACTACAAAAACAACAGTATGTTTATTAAGGGATTAATTACAAGTTAATAATAAGAATAATTTGAATGAGAAATTTGAGCTTGATGTTTTTTAATAATTTCAATTATATTTGGTCGTAAAAATAACAATATTACTCTCATATCGTCTTCTACATTTAACCGATCTTTTTTTTTGTTATTATGTTGGTTAAAACTTTACTATATACATTTCTAAAATTTGGCGGCACACAAAAGTGCCGCGGCACAGTGGTTGAGTGGTTGCAACTTTTTACAGCCATTTTTTATTAATTTTGTACTCATATATGACAATAAAATGGTTTTTCAATTAACCGTTTATATCCATAAAAACAAGTATTTTATATGCGAATTCAATAGACTTGTATAACGTTTGCGTCAGTAATCGATATTATGCACAAAAGGGTTAAAGTATAGGCTATTACAACCTATAGAAAAGAAAATGATTATTATTCTGTTTTATGAAAATCCGTGTTTATTGAAAGTGTTTTATTTATACAAAAATACAAAGAAGCAAGCTTCCATATTGTATGAAAGTATATATTATCAGCGCTCTATAAAATTCATTTTAAAGAAATTAAATATTCAATTTTGTAACCACAGGGATATTTATTTTATAAGGTAGAACATTGAAAATATGCCATTTATATTATAATAGTTGGTGTAGCGGTATCGCTTCTTCATTAAATTATTATTATAATTTTGTTCATCATTTTTATTTGTTGCATAACAACTATAGCTTCCCCCTATTATCACGGTTGCTTTGAATGTTAACAACCTTGATAATTTACATATTAAAAAATATAATATTTCATAAATCAAATCAATAAAGATCAATTATATCTTTCACATATATTTATTATTTATTTAAATAATAATTATTTAATATATCAATCATCTACCTTTACATTGGAAAACATAGATAGATAGATAGATACACCTTGGGGTCTAAAAAGTATTGCACTTCGACCTTATGGTCCATTGTAACCTAGAGGTTCGCAGTCAAAGATAATGTGGCTGGATGTTTCTTCCTCTTGTTTTTTTGCAATATTTACCTTAGGGTTTATACAAAAACCTGCTTTTTGAAAAACAAGTTTTCGAATTCCAGAAACGTTTTTCTGGAAATCTGGAATTCTCGGTTTTCGAAGTATTGTCAAAAAAAAAAAAGAATAGGGAAAAATATTTTATTTTATTTTTTATAAAATAGCAAAAAACGAAAACAATATCAAAGTCAAAATATTAAAAAAAAATTTAGGATTACATATTACTTACACAAAATAACGAAAACTCAAACAAAAATTTCAAATAATATTTATATTTATTTAACTAATTTTAATTTCTACTAAGAAAATAGGATTTTCAAAAATATCCACTGAACGATGGCTAAGCTAAGTCTTGTTCTTATTTTGGACACAATATTGCCTGAAATTAAAAATACTCGTTCACTAGCTATTGAACTTGGTTTTAAAGTTTTCACCAAATAACAAATCTATGTTTTTGGTTCTTTTATCCGTTGCTTCAAATAATTAAAATTCAGCTTTCAGTGTCTTTGGATTTGAAAGTTTTTCTCCAGGTTCTTCAAGAAACTTATGAATTGATTTTTCCATGGCTTCCTTACATAATAATTTGAATTCATTTAAACCGTTTTTCTTAATTTAAAAACCGGTTTTCAAATCGGTGACAAATTCATTTTTTAAACCGGTTTTTTAAAACCGTGTTTGAAAAACCGTCAAACCCTAATGTACCCTATTTAAAAGTAATTCGATATCAAGAAGAATATACGAGTACAAAAGAACACTTATTTTGTAGAAAATAATGATTAAATACAACGAACGCGTTTATAGAGTATTGTTAAAATATATATTATTATATAATAAAAAAATTGTTCTTGTTTCCACATAGATCATTACATTATAATTAGCTTGTGGAATGCACAATTAAAAATTATTATCAAGTGTAAATTATTCATGTGTTCATAAAATATTAGATATTATATTTTTTGGAATATATAATATATACATATAAATGTAAAACAATTGAACCAAAAGTGGTTCATTTTTAAAAACATTATTTGTTTTTAAAATTTTTTATCTTTATATTCCCCCTGTCGCTTGGACCACAAATTATGAAAAATCTATTAAGTTAATGAAAAAAGGTTTCAAAGAAACGTTATGAAAAGAAAATTTTTTACAAAAAAACAAAACCCGACTCCAAACTGGATATTTTTAAATGAATTGAAGTAGATAAATAACGCAATTATGTTTTACTTTTCAGTGCATTTTTTCATTGTACATTTTTTTGATCCGTTTTTCTATTTTGGAGACGGGTTTTTTTTTTTGTAAAATTCTTAGTACATTTTTCATAGCAGATTTTTAGATGCGTTTTGTTTTTGTTTTTTTTTGTTTTTTTTTTTTTTTGCAGTCGGTTTTTAAAAAAAGTTTCTTATTTTTCCATGATGAATGAGTAAACAAACCCTTTCAAACAGAAAAGAATTTTCAAAATTGATCAACAATTTTCCTCGATTTCCATGGGATCCCCTCATCAAAATATGACTTGGTGACAATGGGACCAATCTGAAAGTATACCCTTTACAACAACAAAAAAATTACAAATCGGTTGATAAATGACGGAGTTCAGAGGTAACAAACATTAAAACAAAAAAAAAGTTCATACGAATTGATAACCTTCTCCTTTTTTAAAGTCGGGTTGAAAAGAGTAAGATTTATTGTTCGAAAATTCAATGTTTGTGATGTGTGTATATGTGAAAGAACCTACAAACAAAATTTCAGCTCGTCATCTGTTTTCGTTTTAGAGTTATCGTGTTGACAGGCAGGTACCCGTTTCAAAGGTGGAACTAAACTTAATATACCCTGGTACATATAAAAACTTAGTAAGTGTTTATGTTTTTACCTATTTGTTTAAAAATAAACACTCTCTGGGAATGATAATATGTACATTTCATAACATTATGTGTCTGTTTCGACTATTGTCTTTTTCTTAGGACTTGAAAATCACGGTACTACCTTACATAGTCTACAAAGATAAAAAATGAGTCGTTTAAATTTGTACTCGCAATATTATTTTACAAATGAGTGTTTGTTATTCAATTATTTGTGTGTGTGTAGTAAAAATTTGCTTTTGTAACCCTTATTATCTTATTACTGAAAACTCAAAATTGCAAATCTCTCAGACACACTGAACACTTACTTATACGGTTAACTGATAAGATTTGGTTTATGGAAAATAACTAGATTTTATTTTTTGATTATTTTTACATAAAAATGACTTTTAACAAAAAAACAATGAAAAAACCTTAATATGTGCAACATGTCATTTTGGAATGAGTCTACAAGACACATTTTCAATGCCGAAGGATTAAGGATGATATCATTTAAAATTTTCAGAACTTTTTGAATATTCCTATTTTTAATGTAATTATAAAGAAAAAATTTCGTATGAAAAAATTTCATCCCCTATGTCACCCCCTTAGGGCATGAATTTTCAAGTCTAAACACCAATTACCATATTTCTAACTTCAAAAATGAAGAACTTCCTTACAAACTTTCATCCCCTATTTAACATTCTTGGAGGATGAATTATCAAAAATTTTAGAGCTTACTTACGTTATATAAGGAACTCCTGTACAAAATTCCATGCTTCTAGATTCACCGATTTAAGCTGTGTGTTGTCCGCCATTCAGTCTATAGATTTGTATTAAGGATGTACGAGCACTGAAGCTTCAAAAAGGCTTGATTTTTTGTTTACATGTAGTTGAAGTGCATATAAAACAATTATAAAAGTTTCAAGGAGGGAGTACGGGGGTCTTGAATTAATTATTTAATGTTAAAGTTCGAGTGTTAATGCATTGCTCCTATGGAGAAACCCATATTTTTACACATATTTTGACATATTTTGATAATTTTCACTTGGAATAAAATAAGACGAATAAAAAAAAAACTACGCAATATAAAATAGAAATATTAATAAAGAGATTAATCCAAGAAAATTCCGGTATGACAGGGCTGAAAACATATTTAAGGAAACAATAATAAAACGACAAAAAATAATAAATATTATTGTGGACTTTTATGAATGTACTATATAAGATTTTCAAGAATTTTATAAATAGCTTATACTTCAGTGCTCGTACATCCTTAAGCAGAATATTATCTTTTTTTGCCCAGGGCTGAGTAAATCATCAAATAAACACTTTTTGTGCTTCATAAAATAAATCTTCACATTACCTGATAACAAATATTGGTTAGAGGGTTAGTTCAGGATGATGAGAATCAAGCTGGTACTTTGTTAATTATACCCAACTTTTTTAATTATAAAATTTTGGAAAACGAAAATCGAAATTTTCTGGAATCCGTTGAATATTGAAGATGGGAGTCCATTCGGAGTCCATTCCATTGAATTTGTAGGACGAAAATTTTCCCACGTTCTGCACTTGATTATCTTAAAATTTTAGGATATATATAGAAATATACGTTTGTATAACTTACTCACTCACGTATACAAATGCTAACCCACTTCTAGACACTCTAGAAGGCTACGGGTTTTCATTTGACGCGGAATAACTTCAAACTTACGGGGGAAATCGCAAAACCTTAATTTTCCCAACCCAACCCCCCGAAAATGGAGAAAAATATTAGGATTTTGGACATTTGGGTGATCTTTGTTGAGAAATAATAATACTTATATGTTGATTGTTATATATTTATTTATTGTTTAAAAACGCAGTCTTAATCTTAATGCATGTCCTTCGTATGTAATGTATCCTGTCCAACGGTTAACGAAGATGTTTTTATTCCAACTAGGAGGTATGAATCACATATTTTAACCCCCTTTTACTTTTGTGAAAACATTTGTGTTTTATGGTCCTCAAGTTTGAACTTGAAATATTAATGTATAATTGTATATTCTTATTATCGTAAAAACAGGATATTAGTAGATATTATTTTTACCCTTTGTATAGTGCCGATATTAACTATAAGAAGGAGATTTGTTTTTGTTAGTTGGTTGTTAAAATATAACAAAAAACCCTCAAAATTACCTTTTTTACGTCTATTTGCATTATGTCAAGGACACAGAACCAAAGCCGAAGGCTGTCCCGTTGGGCAAGGGAGCGGAACCTCCTTGCGAGCTGTGCGAGTTTTTACATACATCCCGATTTGTAATGAATTAGATTTAGTGATTCAGCATTCCTACTAGTATTCGTAAATATACATCAGATTTGGACATTCCTGTACTCTCAATAAAAATAATGCGTATTGAAATCGCAAAAATGTTAACAACAACCATCAACATTAACAAACAAAAACATATTTTTAAAAAAAACTGATGAAAATGCAGAAAATGACTTTTATATGACGCACTAAAAAGAAATGACAACTACAAAAACTGAATTGAATGAGGACACACGGATTATGAAGGGTGGATTATGTAAAAGAGACGACACAAAATAATTTTGTTATATAAAAAGATTGATACAAGAGTGCTGCTTGTTGTATACATGGCTACAAAAGTAGCGTTTTTTTTTCCAAATGTTTATAATTGAGTTGAGTGCCTTTCTCATTTGATTTACAAAAAAATGTTTAATATGAAAATTGTTCATTATAAATATACTTTCGAATAAATCGAATAAATATTCGAAACATTTTCCCAAAAGCCGAATGACAAACGAACAAATCAATTTTAAAATTTTTCAAAAAAAGAACACTACTTTTGTGGCCCACAGAACATGTAACAAATTGTAAAATTATACATTCTAACCTATAATTATCTTGAACATTGGATGTGCGATGTTCGATATCTTGATGTTTTGAAAAACTATAAGAAATTTCCCATTAGCGAAAATCTCAAGAGAATGGGATATTGTATTGAATGTGTTGTTACTTGACGAAAATCCATTATAATTATTAAATAAAACAAATATTTGAAATTTTCATAAAATTACTTTGTTTGACTAGTTTCGGAACACAGTTCCTTCTTCAGGAATAGTAAATGAAATGAACAATTTTTCCATACCGTAGCAACAACATAAACATTTTCAGGTACATAACATAACATTTTGTGAATGATATATCTCGAAGTGGTTTTTATATTCTCTCACGACTATGGTTTTTAGCGAATTTCGTCCAAATGCAGCTATTGTTTTTGCACCAATGTCGGAATTTCGTAAAAATTTCTTCAAATGTCCATCGATCCTACCTATTAGATGTTAAAAATCACTATCGCTAAAATTTGTATATATGTATATATATATACATATGTACTTTTTTTAAATGTCTGTGGACTCTCTAACGGTCAAAGTTTTATTCCGATTGGA
This sequence comes from Nineta flava, assembly GCA_963920215.1. NCBI lineage: Eukaryota > Metazoa > Arthropoda > Insecta > Neuroptera > Chrysopidae > Nineta > Nineta flava. Next base: position 30,885,657 of record OY986042.1, on the reverse strand, counting down.
ATGAAATTTGGTATTTGAGGTTTTTTTGGTATTCTAGAGGTCAAGTTCGTTAATGGGTTAAATCGGACGACAGGAAAGGGGGAGGGGAAAACACAAAGTTTGACTATCTTACTATCTTAATATTCCTTAATATTTGAAAAATCGAAAAATTTATCAGGAGTTAAGTTGTAGGTACTAAGTTTTACTGTAATTTTGTTTCTTATCATTTTTCTGTAACACGAATATTTACAGAAATATTTACAATTAAAGATTGAAAGATTTCTAAATATCTCTGTTCACATTAGAGTTTGAGAAAAATGATCAAGCAATGAATTGTAGCAAACTTGATTTTCTACAACTTTACTCCTTATATATTTTTTGATTATTCTAATATTATGAGAGATATTAAATATTTTGTGTTTGTTTGACACGAATACATAAAATATATTTTATTGTAAAAAATTTTGATTGTCGTTTCCATAGTAACTATATACTATAATCGTTATACCGGTTTTTTTTTTGGCTATTAATAAATTTAATTTTTGCAAATACTATAGTCCTATCAGATATTATATTTCATTTTGATCACACTAAAATTATGATCGCTAGAGAGTGATTTATGTATTCTAAGGAAATTCGCTAAGTTGACGCAGCTCCTGCGTAACTAATTTTTATACACTGACATTGGTCATGAAGTTATTTTTTTGACCACGCTGAGTACGGTTACGTACTCCGTATTGCGGACTCGAATATCACACTACAAATAATAGTCAATTTTGATGATTTTCATTTCCATAGTTACTATAATTATTAATATTCACTCAAATTTCGTTACATGCCAAAGTGATGACGCCACGATTTTTTACCGATTTACCTTTGTATTTATATTTTTAGCGGTGCGCGTAAAAAAGTGTCACTTCAAAAAGCTCGATAAATATTATTATTTACGTTAACAGTTGTTCACAAAAAAGCTACTACATTCAGTTTATGGTGCAACAATATAATATAAATAATTGATAGTATTTTAATAATGGGGTTGTTTTTGCACATCATAAAAAGGTACACTAGCCTTAGATTTAAAACAAACTTCCGTAGATTTTTCATCGGGTGTTCTGTCTCAATTTTATGTAGAATTTAAATAATTCATAAATAAATGTTATTTATATATAATTTATGTATTTGTTTTACATGTTTATTTATTTTAAAAAATTGTAAAACCCGATAAGATATGATTTAAAATTAAAATTTGCGGGTTTTTTTTTACTGTGGCATAATATTATGTTGGTACTCAACTTTCACTCAAAACAATTTATTACCTTACGAAAATATTTTTACTTCAAAAGAAATATGTTTTTTAACTAATTTTTAACGATTTTGAAGGTAGTACACCGGTAACATAACCAGTATGATAAAATTACTTAATACGGTTATACCAATAGGGAATATGCATGAAAATTTTTTTTCACATTTATTTTCAGAATATGAAAATACTGTTAATATTGTAATAATATTTAAAAACGAAATTAAAATCCGACAAATATCAAGGAAGCTATAAGCTTTTAAAGATTATTATCTGTTTCTTTCTTGCAAAAATACTAAAAACGGAGTTTTACGTGTATTTTAAATGGTGGAAGTGTAATATGACGTCACATAACATATCAAGAGGGCTATCACCCTCTTTGTCTAATCGGGAATTTCAATCATTCATATCTCGCTTATTTTTAAAGTTATTTAAAAATTAATTTTACCTTGATATTTGTCCAGTAAACATGCTTCAATTCAAGCGAAAAAAAATTTTCATGCATATTCCCTATTGTACACATCTACTATAACATTTATATTTTTTTAACATTTTGGCACAGTGTATGTTGTACACATGACGACAAAGGTAGCGCTCATTTCAAAATTTTATAATTTTCAAAGTTTGTACTTTATTCATTCGGCTTTTTTTTCATTATAAATACTTACAACTTTTGTTCGATACTTTTTCCCAAAAACCGAATGAATAAGGTACAGATCAACTGTTTCGCCCATAATACCAAGCAAAAAGTGAATTTATTATATAATATTTTTGGTGATAAAATTTCAAATTAATTTTTGTTTAAAAAATCCGCAAACTTTGTTCTTTTTTAACCCAACTTCAAAAAGGAGGATGGTTCTCAATTCATCTGTATGTTGCTTTTTTTATGTTTGTTACCACAGAACTTCATCATTTATGAACCGGTTTTGAATTTTTTGTTTTCGTTTTAAAGGGTTTGATTTCCCATTGGTCCCATTGTCACCAAATCGCATTCTGATGAGGATATCTCCTGGAAATCGAGGAAAATCCTCATTTTATATGTAATCACCGATTCCTGCGAAAATTTTTGTTTGTTTGAAAGGGTATACTCATTAATAATGAAAAAATAAGAAACTTTTTTTAAAAACCGACTTCAAAAAAACTTTTTACAAAAAAAACCGACTCCAAAAAAAAAATTTTTACAAAAAAAAAAAACAAAATGCATGTAAAAAAAACTGAAAATCTGCTATATAAAAATGCACTAAAATTAGTAGGTTGTTCAGTAAGTCTACCCATATTCAGACAAATAAAATCAGTTATAGAACTTTAATGTTTCACATAAGAGATTTAATGTTTCACATAAAATTTATCGTTCACATAAAATTTGGACACCGTCTCCAAAAATAACAATAATTGTACATTATATTATCCTAATAATTTGATTGTCTTTTAAACAGTCTACACATATATTTAAAAAATTCTGCTTAGGTGAACTAAAATTGACACAAGAATACGCAATTTTTTTTTACTCTTTAGTGCATTTTTGGTTTTAGATTTTTGAAATCGGTTTTCCATTTTGTCAAAATTTTTTTATATTATTTTTATTTATTTTTGAAAATAATGTATAGAAACACCGTTTATGTCTATCGTGCAAGTTAAAAATCACAACTTTGCTTGCGAATATCTCGCATCACAATCGACTCAAAACTATTTTATTTTCAACTAAATAAGGACACTGAACTTTATGTAATATATCAATTTGATCATATTCTCATGAAAAATTGATGTAAAATGGTGGAGGCTCTGGGTAGTCAAATTGAGAGCTGAGGCTACAAAAGTAAGAGCTGAGGCACAGCCCAATTTTACACATTCACGAGCTTGATTTTACTTTTAAGCTCTCAAACACACACATAAAATTTCAGATCGTTATCTAATGTCGTTTTTGAATTATCGTGTTGACAGACAGAATAACAGCCGTTATAAAGTTGGAACTAAACTTAATATACTCTTGTGAGTTGTATAGTCTGAATTTTAAACAAAGGTTCGTGCAGAATTTACGTATTAATCACTCAGAAATTTCGCTGTAAAAAAGATTAATCTCGATGGATGTAAAATACTCCATTAAGTGTAATTAATTTCAAATAAACTGAAAAAATATATACACAGAATAAACATCAATATTATAAATTAACTTAAAGTTTAGTACACAACAGCCATAGTTTTTTTTATTAACTTATATAAGGCAAACAAAAGACAAGAAATTATATATATATATATATATATATATATATATATATATATATATATATATATATATATATATATATATATATATATATTTTTTTTTATTGTCTACTTTCGAGTTAGTTCGATGTTATTGTTGTTATTCACCACTTGTTGTTGGCGTAGTGGTAGAAGAACAAACCAATAGGAGATGTACATGGAAGAAATTCCCATGTGATATTAGAAAATAGATAGAAATGACCTCTTTTTCAATGTAACATAATATAAGTACCTTTCTGGTATACACACACCACCAAGGAACAACGATGGACTATTGTTCAGAAGAATATGTGTGTTTGTTTTCTTAAATAAACAAACTCATATTCAAGAATATCTGCTAGTTTCTAGCTACTGCTAAGACAAAAAGATAACATCTCGAATTGTGCATACCATGATATTTAACATAATTTCTTTTTAGTAGTGTTTAAGATCCGATTCTTGTATAATGATGAAATGATAAGAGGTAATTGGGATCAAAGAAATGTGCTAATCAGTTAGCATTCAAATTCGCGAAGTTTCGCTGTTTATTTTCCAGCTTCTTCAGGTTTTATACATAAAACATATATAAAAATTACAATTCATTATTCATATAAAATTCCAAATTGATACATATAAACTTTGATTTAAAATAAAAATTCACTATTCATATATAATTCAAAATTACTGAATCAATTTACTAATTATACAATTAGATGCAATGAAAATTAAAAATTAAACAACTTAACAATTGAAAATATATAAATTTTACCTTGAACTACAGCTTAGCACATGTTATAATAATTTAGCTCGGTATATGTTGTAAAATATATGTTAAATGTACCCTTTCTTTTTTCATGCATCTAATATTTCTGGCGTAAATACAAAATTTATGCCACATTTATGCCCTGTGTTTACACCATGACCGACCAAGTATCCTCGCTTGTTAAGGCGCTCTACTTCCGACTGGGGGGGGGGTTATAGGTTAGAATCCCTACATCGGCAGTTTGTCTATTATTAAAAAAATAGGGGTGGTTAATTGACTAAACTATCGGCGTATGAAAGAACGAAGTAACTGGTTTTTCTGAAGTTTCCTTCACGAACTCCGGATGAATATCTGCATAGTTCCTATCAAAGTCGGCTGTAGCCGCACAACCTACGAATTCCTAGTCTACACACAAATTCCTTGCCCTTCACTCACATCCCTAGGCATCACAATGGACCTTATAGGCTAAGTGTCGACCAGGACAGCCCCTACAACCTAGCATAACCTAACCTTACACCAAAACGATGTTTCAAACAAAAGTTGTTTGTTTTTATGATATAAATATTTTTTATGTAAAATTTACTCCAATTCGCAACGTGTAAAAGATAGGTTATAGCAGGATTGCATGGAACAACAGATTTTTGCGTATGAAATTTATATATATATATTTTTTGATCGTGGATTTCGACCATACTACTTGAATCTAATTATTAAATTCTGATACTTATTCGACGCAGACCAGCCGAGTTGCTGAGCGGTCTAAGGCGTCATGTCTGCGCAGTATGTAGTACTTGGAAACTGGAAGGTTATGGGTTCGAATCCCGACATCGGCAGTTTGTCAATTACAAAAAAAAAGGGGCGGTTGATTGACTAAACTGCCGGCGTATGGACAAGAACGAAAGAACCGGCTATGCTTGAGAAGATTTTCTGCAGTTTCCTTCACGAACTCCAGATGAATATCGGCATAGTTCCTATCATAGTCGGCTGCAGCCGCATATCCTTCCAATTCCTAGTCTACTTACAAAATCCTTCCACTCCACTCACATCCTCACATCCTAAGGCATCACAATGTACCTTATTGCCGAAGTGTAGTCCGTCCAGGGCAGCCTATACAATCTACCTCTCTCTACCTCTATTCGACGCAGAATTCAATGTTTTTCAATTTGTTATACCATGATTTTTTGCACCGTCTAAGTGTTATAGGCGCAAAACCGAAAAACATTTGCAATTTTTGTCCTTCCAAAGGTTGTCCTAAGGTCGCCTGTGTTAGCATTTATGTTTTGTATCCAGACATGGATACATGTTTGTATCCAGATATACAAATTAAAAAAATAAAAAGTACTACACCAATTTTTGGCATACAATAGCTCTAGTCTCTACTGACTGGTGTACTATTTATCTAGAGCACGGAAGTGCGGGTTTTTTGGCCTTCGTGCTTACAATACTATATTAAACATACTTACAACTTTTGTTTAAAATATTTTTTTCGAAAACCGAATGAATTCGAAAAATCTGACTTGGATGATATCCCAAATTTCTCAAACATAACTTTGACCAATTTCCAATCTTTGTTTAGTTTTCTTACAGAATATATAGGTACCTATTCGTACTCGTATCAAAGCAGTGAATAGTTACATAACATAACATACAGTGAAGCAAAGCAACCATATACACAGAAAACTGAACTCCCAATGGTTGTAAATCTCCTATTGACTTATTTATATGTAATTTGTTACAAGTCTCGACCCAATGTGTTCGTCTTTTCAGAGAATACACTGGTTCTACATTTGTATACTACTGACTGTGCATAGTTAGAGTGAGGTACGTCTTAAGTAGCTTTCAGATTTAGTCAGTCAATCCTATTTTATTTCACTACGATGGTTGAAAATTTATAGTTTCACTGCCAATTTTAAATTCTGTATTTTATCAAGGGCAGGTCGTATAAAATGTTTTTGTTGTTGGTATTTCTTTTTGTTTGTTTTTTTTTTAGTATATTTTATTACTTACAAATAAATTCAGCTTTAATAATGGACAACATTAAACATATAGTTTAGTTTTGTTTTGTTTTTTTTATATAAATTTCACTTTTATTATCAATTTGCTTCAAAGGTTTATATCATTTTAAATATTTAAGTAGCTGTACAACGAAGATACGTAAAACAATCGACTATTTTATAATTCTATCATTGTTGTCTGATGAAAATTGATTATTCACAAACTACAATTGATGTGATTATTTACGAAAAATCAATAACACTTTAAAATGAAAACCAAGTGAAAATAACAACTAACTAAGTTAATTGCTTAATTACCTGGTATATGAATTGAACTGGTAACTGAATTTATGTAAAAAATATTTATTCTATCTCATACGGCTTCAAAAATGACCAGTTTTGCCCATTTTTCCTAAACATGGTCCGATTCTGACGTGTTTGATCTTATTTTTTAGCTATAGAACACATATACAAAATTTCAGCTCGTTATCTCTTTTCGCATGTACATATACATATACCGGGTATAATAAAAGAATTAGACCCTCTAGATAATAAGCTTAAATTTTGTGGGTGTATTCTAGAGCCAAGAACTAAGGTAAATGAGCAAAAACGGATTGTGCTACTCGGAGGGGGAAGCTATATTTCTCTTTTCAACAGTAAGAGATAAAAAAGAATTTTGAAGACAAAAAATATTCTTTTTTAAAAAAAAAAACAGCTTATTTACTTACTATTTTGTTTGATTCTTTTTTCAAACAAATTTTAAGCAATCAACTCGGCTAGTTATTTACTCAAAAAATTGCTATTGTCTCATAAATATACTAAAAAGTAGAAAAATGTTATCTTATCCCAGTGTTTAAAAAAAAAACAACTGACTTTTATATCCTAAAATTTAAACAAAATGTTTTATTACATGACCAGAAATATAATTTTTTTGTCCCTTCTTTTTTTGTACGAGGTGGATAATACCTTCAACTTTAGTTGTTCACACAAAACACGCTTACCAACGGAACGAGTAAGTTAAATGCATATATAAAGTTCTGACTATGTACCGTTTAAATAATTTCATATATGGGATGTATAACATTGTTTTACCTTCGTATATATGTATATATATATACATATATATATATATATATATATATATATATATATATATATATATATATATATATATATATATATATATATATATATATATATATATATATAAATGAATATTAATATTGTTCCTGGTCGAAATATACACATAAGAAAGGAGCAATGAAAGTCAAGTCAAGCGAAGCGACAATTGTGTCTGACATATAAATATATTTGTTTTTACTAGCTTTTATTATTCGTTCGTATATGTGAACATACACATGAATGGTATACCGTTGCTCAATAAAAATCGAAGCTATCTTAAATGACAGAAAAGCAATAAATACTCTTGATTCTCAAATTCCCAATTTTGCCCCAATAAATAGTAAAATAATTTGTATTTTATAAATACGTATGTCGACTATAAAGTTGTGTTGTCATCATCAGTATGAATTAGCTAATCTCCACTATCTCCGGGATATGCAGTCAAAGATATGTTACTCGTTGCTAATTTGATGCGTGTCTTATCAATTTGAGATTTAATTTCAAAAAACCTACAGTTTTCTTTGATTATCTTAATAATAATCTTCATAGTCTTAATTCTGTTCGATATGTATAGGTATACGATAAGTACCACGGCTTTCTACGCTGACCAAATTATTTATTATGTTAGAATCGAAGCCATTAAAGATTGCAATTGTTTAATGGCTTCGATTCTAATATAATAAATAATTTGGCCCGCTGAACAAAATTTAAAATTTTACGAAACAATTCCAACCGTACTAACACAAGAAACTGGCAACGTTGAACAAAATAAATGGTTCAAAAATCTTGTATAGCTGCGCACGTTATTGAGAACAACCACAAAATTTACAAATCGAATTTAAAACTATTAAATTGGTACAAAACCCCACAGAATTAGATGGATACGAAAATATCTACATACACATATTAAGAAAACAGATAATGAATTTAGACAATGGTCCAATTCCAAATTCTGATTTCATAAAATTAAAACATTTTCAAAAATTTAATACCTGAGTATCAAGGTTAGCTTCGATCAACACCCTCACCTTATTGACAAAAACAACACCGAATGGTCAAAAAACGTTACCACCAATAAATGGGTTGGGATATTCACACACTTAATCCCTGAATTGGTCAGTCAACTCAAATAATCCTTCAGGCATTACTTCAGTGAGATCATATAAAAGACAAGACTTTTTTAATATCATTGTGCGACACGCACTAAATTAGCAACGAGCGACATATCTCTGACTCCATATCCCAAAGATAGTTACGATTAGCTAATTTATACTGATGATGACTACCTTGTAATCGAAATATGTATTTATAAAATACAAATAATTGTTCTAGGAATTGGGGCAAAATTTGAAATTTAATTTCAAAAAAACTTAGAGTTCTCTTTGATTATTTTAATAATCTTTATAACATAATATCTGTTCACTATTTTTTTGATTTGAGTGTACAAGTGTGACGAGTTCCTATTATGTTATGTATACAAGTTGTAATTTTAAATAATTTATCAGCTACCATCTTAGGTTGTACCATATAAGAATATCCTCTACATATATATACATTATTCTATTTGTTTTTATTACAGACATGACTTTTTGTAGTTATTAAATAATTTTTTATTACATTTCAAGTTTTTATTTCATATTTCATAGAGGGTAGTAAGGTAGTTGTACCTTCATTTAAATCAATATACATTTATTTTTGTAGAGCTATAAGCATAGACAAAGTAGTATACTTTTCATCATTTAAATGTAGGAAACTAAGCTTATTCACATTTAGGTCAAGCAAAATAAGACAAAAAAGGGGTGTAGGCTAATTAATTCCTGGAAAGCTGGGAACGGTTGTAATCTGTTTCTTTGCATGTAAAAAGAGCTTACTGAATTTTGCATCAATTGTTTGCTTGTGCTCTATGAGGAGTATACCAAAAACCTTGAAATTTTCGATCCTTTTTCAGATTCTCACTAATAAATCCTAAACAATACATTTCTCGGAAAAATTTTGAACAGTTATAAATTAATGTAAATAAAATTCTGCGTCGAATGATTACTACAATTTAATTATTTCGTCCAATGGTATGCTCGAAAACCACGGTCAAAAACGAAGATTTTTTCCAACTTTATCATAAACTGCAATATAGTACTATATATGAGTCTGAAGCTTGGAAATGGATACTCGGAGATAAGAGGATAAGATAAGAGGAATTAAATTTCAAATTTTTCCCCAATTCCTAGAACAATTATTTGTATTTTGTAAATACTTATTTCGACTACAAGGTAGTCATCATCAGTATGAATTAGCTAATCGTAACTATCTCTGACACCATATACCAGATCTATTAGTTTTCCTATGACCCATTAGTTAGTGAAGTTTAACGCACTCTTTCCTTTCCACCTGAATGATATGTTAAAATTAGATACATAATAAATATCTCAGTATCAAATTGAACACACAAAAATGAACCACCAGTCAAAATTTGATACATTCTTCACACTGGAAAAAATATCAAAAATTGTATGTTTAAACCACAAATATTTAAAATTAAGATAATACTTTTAAAACCATCTAATCATTTTTATGTATAAGACATTAATTGCATTTCAAATCCAAAGTCTCTTAAAAGCCTTAGTAGATAAACCATATAAAAACTGATTAAAAGAAAGCTACAAAAAATGAGAGAAGAAAATTTAACAAGGTCAAAGCATAGTCTCCACATATGAAACGATATCATATTCCATAATATTAAATCCTAATATGGATCATAACAGACTCTGTTAAATATTTAATTTCATAATACTTACGATATATATGATATGATAGCTTTGTATAGATATAATTACCATGTATGTTCGATGCTGTAGAGGTAAATATTCATTTTTATGAAATTTAATCAAATAGATTATTCAAGAAATAGATTATGACGAATGTAACGACATCTCATATATTAAAATCCATCCAGCCGTTTAGGCTACAAAGCGTGCCAAAGAAATAGGCATACATATATAATTTCTGATTCTTAGAACAATAATGATATATGTTTCTGTCTCTTTTTCTTATTACAAATAAAAATATGTCTTTGTTAAACTCATTTAGACACTGTTGAAAATTCGGGAAATGGTTCCCAATGTCTCATCTTCTTCTACGGGGCATATAAAACAAGTGAAAATAACAATTAACTGAGTTAATTCCTTAAATTCCCGGTATACTGAATTTTTGAAAAAAAATTAATAAATTGTTTATTGTCTTTAAATTTTTGTTCTATCACTTACATATTAGATTAATCAAATCATAATTAATGAGAACTATAGATTTTTGAAATAAAATTTCATATTCGCCCGAATACCTAGATCTACTCTACTCTAGTTTTTGTATTATAAATACGAATTTCGACTACAAAGTAGTCATCCTCAGTATAAATTAGCTAGTCGTAATTTACTCTTTGACAATTAAAAAATAAATAATAAAAAATAAAAATAAAAAATAAAAAAATTAATCAAAAAATAAATAAAATAAATTTTATTTAAATTATTCTTGTTAAAATTACTTTCATTAAATTTATTCTTGCTAGTGTTACTCTTATTAAAATTACTCTTATATTGTCTCTGGTTATGTTACTTGTTGCCAGTTTGGTGACAGTTTCACCAATAACTGATCTAGGTATTGGGGCGAATTTGAAATTTTACTATCACTTACAGTTTCAAAGAGAACCAATTTTGACCATTTTGTCCAAACATGACCTTACTTTTTAGCTCTAGAACACACATACGAAACTTCAGCTAGCTATCGGTTTTTGTTTTTGAGTTGTCATGTTTACGGACGGACGGACGAAAGGACAACTTTGCGGACTAATTAGGTCATTTTATGAACACCCATACCAAAATTGTTTTTCTGGGATCAATATTTTTAACCGTAATAAAGTCGGTACTAAACTTAATATAACCTTATATATGTTATATATACCGGATATAAAAAGGCGTTATACTATTGATTCCTCAATGAGTTTCAACCAGTAGCTCATAATATTGACTTTATATAACAAGTGAGGACCGCAAGGTTTGCTTTATTATGCATTATATGAGTGAATATTTCATTAGATGTTAGAATTACATTCAAGCTTTTGTTTAGCAGTCCAACCAAAACGACTTACCATCATACCATACCACTCCAGTTGTGTTTAGAATAGTACTGTGGGATACCCCATCCTATTATCAGTACACTTCTATACTTATGAAATGTTTATACTTTACCATATAGATTTAGACGGATGCTAATAAGTAATTCAGTAATCACTATTAATAACCATATAAACTATACTGTATGCATGTATGTATACGTGTATAGATATGTTTTATTCGGTGGTGAGTAATATGGCTTTTGTCTAAATTAACAATCTAGACACATACATTTACATAATGTATCTAATTATTTTTTGTATTATTTGATGGGTACTTTGTTTGTATCAATATTTAATACAATATCTAATTGATATCTGCTAAGATACTAATTTAATTATTGAAAAATTTTACTTCACTAATATATAGATAGATATCTATATAATCAAGTGCAAACTATATTTGCACAATTAGTATTCCGTGAAAGAAAAAATAGATATACAAAAAAAATAGATAGCCCGCATTACATTAATGTTGTTCTGTATATAAACTCTGTTGTCCTTATAGTTTTGGTTCAATCTACACCTATTTCTCAATGTTTTTTTCAAATTTTTCGGAACAATTCGCTAGGTAATAAGGGTTGGGGAACTTTATTTAAAAAATACATACAATCAATCATATATATACAGGACGTTCTGAAATTCATTCAAGAAAACTATACCACGGTGTAAAGCTGCAAAAAAAAAAACAAAAAAGATTAATAATTTTTTTCGATTTGACGCTTATTTTTTAAGATATCAATTAAATACAATCAATTAAACAATCAATTAATAAGTTCAACCAATCACAGAGCGCATAGTGTAAGGAGACGGGGCCTCTTACCGTTTGGGAGCCTTTAAAAGGTAAAGCACCACACTCTACTGCTTGCCTCCTTACACTATCCGCTCTGTGTGATTGGTTGAATTTATCAATATTTAATTGATTGTATTTAATTGATATCTTAAAAAATAAGCCTACACGATGCCATTGAAACAAAAATTCTATTTCCCGTTTCAATTCCCAAAATTAACCCCTTTACTAAAAAGTTAAAATTTTAAACCGTATGCCCGTATTTGGATAATTACTGGGTCCAGATACTAATGACCGTATCGATGCGGGTTGTTGCATCATCTCAAAGCGCATTTAAAGGTATGTTTTGAGGTATTAGGCCATCGGGGGCTACTGCAGTTAATGTGTTACTCATAAACTTCTGGACCAATTTGGGTGTGCTTTTGTGTGCTTAACATACGGGTATCATCTGACGGTTTTACGGTTATAGGAAGGTCAAGGGCCTTTCAGTTATTGGTTGAACATTAAATGAAAGCTTGTTTAAACCAAATAAAATTCAACAACTATCTGAGTTAATTGCTTAAATACCCGGTGTACACTGAATTGATGAAAAAGAGTTTCTTACAAAATTGTTTATTATTTTAAAAGGAATATTTTTTGTCTTTAAATTTTTGTTCTATCTCTTACGGTTACAAAGATAAGCAGTTTTACCCAGTTTTCTCAAACATGAGCCGATTTTGCTCGTTCGTTTTTAAGTTATCATGTTGACAAACACACTTGCGGAAATGGATTAATTAGGTCATTTTATGAATCAGAATTTTCAACCGTTACACAAACGGAACTAAACATAATATTACCTTGGTGTATTTTATATAACGCGAGTATCTAAAAAATTGTATGCATTTATATTGCATGTATTATGCATTTAATTATAGAATGACATAATATTTGTCAATCGCAGGGCAACTACCTCAACTCAAATTAAATTTTGTTTTATTCAAGTTTTCTCTTGATCTCTGCTACAGCAATATATCATTCGTTTATTTTGTACAGTCAGTATGAGTACAATAAATTTATTTTATCGTATTTATATAATTTATTTTTATTTTTTTGTAATTAATTTTTTTTATTACATAATAGTGGTCTGTATACATACACATACGTACATACATATACATATATACTTACTATTAATATTGTTTTTTCATTTTTTTATATTTTTTTCTATTGGTTCGCATAATTGCGTTTGTATCGAAAAGAAATGAAAAAAATAAAATAACCTCACATATCAAGTATATATATATATATATATATATATATATATATATATATATATATATATATATATATATATATATTCCATACATATTATTTCATTTATATACAACATAGGAGAAAACGGGATGTATTTTCGTGGCAATGCACCCTACTTTTTCTCATTCGAGATTAGTGAACACGTATTAAAACAACTATTATTAACTTCCCAGCATATGAAATTAAATACCGTGATCACTGGGATAAAGTACCGCGACAAGGAGCTCGTGAAGGTACTGCTTCAGAGTGCAACAAGATTTATTACCGGGCATTATCCCCTGCGGAAGCATCTGCACACAAGGGGACTCCATAACGGGTCCATTATGTGCAGATTGTGTGGCGAGGAGGAAGAAACATCCAGCCATATAATCTTTGACTGCGAACCTCTGGGTTACAGCAGATACAGGATATTCGGTGCATCTCACCCCGAATATATGAACCTTTGGGAGGACCTGATAAGCAAGCTCCAGGTTATTGCCAACATATGGAAGAAGCGAATCTCGTTAGACTGAAGTACAAGGGGGAGCACAATGGGCCATAAGGTCGAAGTGCAATAGTTTTTTACCCCGATATAAATCAATCAATCAATCTTAAACATGTTAATAATGCCACTATTTCTCACTTTTAACAAAAAATTTTGGTATGTCACGGTTTACGTTAAGAAAATTGTTAAAACAAATATGTTCTGGTGATATTTCTTTGAGAGGAGATTCCAATGCAACAGAAAACACTCCACGTTTTTGCAATTATAGCTGTTTAATTTTTTTGTTTTTTAGTTCAATACCACTTAAAGTATCTTTTCATACCCGGTTATACCTATGTATACAATATACACCAAGGTATATTAAGTTTAGTCCCACATCGGACCGTGTATACCCCTTCCCTTCAAGTGGGTCTTTAAACAACTAAAATATATCTTTTGAAAAAATGAACAACTTTTGTTCGGAACTTTTTTCATGAACTGAATAGTTTTCACAATCTCAGCTCAAGAACTAAAATAAACAGTTTACGGATTGATTCGGTATAAATCCAGTAATTAAGCAGTTAAAACGGTTATATGTTATTTTCTTTTGTTAAAGTCTGATTTTTAGCAGATGCATTTTACTTTTTAACATGCTTTTATTTGCTAGACTTGTATGTATCTATCTGTGTATGATTGCAATGGAATTTTGTAAATGAGTTTTCACCCACTTCCGTACGTCTGAATAATCAGAAATTTGCAGACGTATTAAGAACCGATAACAATACACTAATTTACAAAAATAAAAAATAATTTTGTGGACAAATCGATGCTTAAGCATTCTTACCATTAAATGACGTTGCAAATCTATTTTTACAAAACCTAATCCAACCCCCACCGCAGTTTTGCCCATGGGCTCCAATTTCAATAAATTTTGGGGATAAATCGATACTTTAGCATTATTACCATTAAATGGAAATGCAAATCTATTTTTACCAAACCTAACCCAATCCCCAACCGAACCCCTTTAGCCCCTAGACTTTACCGTTTATACCTCATGAGTCGCACTTAGAAATGTATCATTCAGAGACAAATCTACTCTATGGCTTGTTTCAATTGAAGTTAAAAAAGTAGCAACAATATACATACCAACAATGGGAAACCTCAAATCAAGACAATCGCAAATTTGAAGTGGCTTTGACCAGACTACGAATCGGACACACTAAACTAACTCACTCCTATTTAATGAGCAAAACCATCCCCCCGATATGTAGTCTCTGCAACATACCACTCACAATACAACATCTGCTGACATGCACCAAATATGAAGACATAAGAAGGCTCACGAATGCATCTCGAAATCTTAATAAACTATTATAATCAACAACAAGATCTAAATAACCTCTTTAAATATCTGAAGCAAACAAAATTACTTCTCCAAATCTGATCAAATAATGTAATTTTATTGAACGCATACTGCGTAATGACCGTAGTAGTTAAAAACGCAGTATAATTTAAAAAAAAAAAAAGGAGTAAAACTGGTCAAGTTTCCTCTAAAATATATGTGAATATGCCTATATTATATAAAAATTTTCCCTATAGCAATGAAATTATTATTATTTTCATACTATGAGAAAAAAAATAGCTCGACTATATATATACCATTGCCTGAACATACCGCATTGAGAATCATTCAACTATAGAGTATGAATACAACATATACATACATATAATACATTTATATTTTATATATCTACATTTGAAAATATACATAATGCATACTTAAGGATATATGTCTATTTGATTATACATGAATTATCTAGATCGAGATAATCTGATAGGTATGAGATAAATCGTTAAAATTAGTTGTATAAACTTGATAAAATTAGTTGTATCATCAAAATATTTATATAGACCAGTTCGAAGATTATTCGAAGAACACGATTTGATTAAACTGAGAGAAAACATCATTCATGCAATTCTAATGACAAGTCAGTAAATAGAAATTATTACATTTGGTAGTCGCGCGAGAAAACTAAAATAAATTATTTAATTTAAAAAAAATTCGTTACGCAGGAGCTGCTTCAACTTCAGCGAATTTCCTTTGAATACATAAATCACTTTCTAGCGGTCACTATTTTAGTCTGATCAAAATGAAATTTCGTATATGATTTTAGTATTTTCATGGCCAATTTTATTAATAAATGACATACGTCAAGGGGAAAGGGGGGCATAAAGAAAGAAGAAAACACCAAATATAAAATATCAGAGATATTAGGAAATTTAATTTTCAATCTTAAACCGTCAATATTATAAATTTTCGATTTTTCGAATATTAAGGGAGATATGTCAAATTTTGTGTTTCCCCCTCCCTCTAAACCCCCCTTTCCCCTTGTCCGATTTTACCCATTAACGAACTTGACCTTTTAAATATTAGAGTGATTACAGACACACACATATATATATATATATATATATATATATATATATATATATATGTCCATAGATATATATATATATATAAATTTTACAGATGGTGATTTTTGACATCTACTTGGTAAGATCGATGGACATTTGAAGAAATTTTTGCGAAATTTTGACTTCGGTACGGGACCAATAGCTCTATTTCCTTTCAGGATATTCGCTAAAAACTAAATTGAATAATTAATACGTTACAAATTAAATAAGTTCAATTTGTTTTTTTTCAGTTAGAATAATATTTAGATTTAAAAAAAAAAAAAAAAAAACTAAAAAACATACTTTAATTGCAATATAAACTAAAAAATGCAAAATAATTTAAAAGAGAAAAAAATAAAGAGATTGACAACAAAATTAACTTTAATGTAAACAAAAAGCATGAGCTCTCTACTTTCTCTTGTAAAAGTAGAGCCATTATGAAGACGTAATGGAATGAATCTAATTCTTACCAACGATAGTTTATATCGAATAGGAAATTTATGTCAAATAATTTTTTTTTTTAATTTTAACCGTTAGAAATATCATTTTTTTATTAAAATTATGTTAATTACATTTCCATAGAAACTGTATACTGCTATCCGACTATAAATCGTTATATATAACTTATAACTTATATATAAGTTATAAGTGATAGGACCACATGGCCCTATCACATTCTATAGTGAAAGGTTTTGAGAAGGAGTATGTCTTGGGAAGTATATCTGTGCCCATTTCAAAGACGGGGTCTGAGATAATTGATGTTCCCACGATCCTTGCATGTCCAACCTGATTCTTAATATCTTTAAGATACTTGGCCCTACAACCCCGCCCGTACTATTTTATGCAGTCATATTTTAATATAAGTTTCGACAAAAAGATTACTCTTTTCTTTTAAGATAAAATGAAAACTTACAGAAAGATATGTAAGATACAAAAAATGTTCTGGTTTCTTTTTTCCCATTTTATGATAGAGTAAAATTATTTTTGGAAAAGACAAATCTTTCGTTCTCAAACTAAAAACATCGTAATATTACAGTGATTAGTCAAAGATATACTAAATGTATTTCTATCTATTCATAAGTTGAAACCGGAAGGATTAAAGAATGGTATCTCCTTTCAGTTATAAGCTCTACGTTTAGGGTTATCGATAAAGAAAAAGCTCTTCTTTATAAGCTGATAGTCTAGCTAAACATAGTCGACCAACATATATCACAGTAACTTTTGATAATAGATAGATATATATATATATACATATATATATATATATATAGATATAAGAAGAGCTTATATATATATATATATATATATATATATATATCTTTTTATTTTATACAGAGTGTTTGAAAAAATTAACAAACCAAATTTTTCTTTTTCCCAGTTACATCATCTTTTAAACTTATTGCCGTATTTTTAATGGAATTATCTAAATTAACATCATATTATAAAAAAAATAATAAGAAATCGCGGATTCTAAGCAGCCGTTTTTTCAATTCATTTCTTCAAAATTCTTAAAATTTACTTAATTATTATAATTTGAGTTCTTTCTTTATGGCTCACCATTCCCCTGATCCGATTCTACTCATTAACGAACTTGGCTTCAAATACTAAAAGCATATAAGATAAAATATTTCATTTTGATTGGATTAAAAAAATGTATTTATTTGTCCATAATGAAACAAACAAAATAAAATTCTAAATTCACCCTGTACAAAACACATTAGACTCTAAATATGTTCCATGAATGTATCACTATAACGACGAGTACCAACACTAGATGCTTTAGATTCTTTTAAGGTTTTTCAGTGATGCTTTTAAACTCTAAACCACCGTATAATTAAAGCATTCGAAAAACCTTGTAAGTTTTTCAATATTACACTGTATCCTATTTTACTATAAATATTGGCCTAATATTATTAATCAGAAGAGTATTAAAAACATTAATTATTATTTTTGTATTTAATACGAATATTAATAATTGTATTTGAAGCAACAAATGAATACTATTAGATTAATCAATTTTATTTATTTTCTACTATTTGGTTCAGGATAAATTTTTCAATCCAACTAATATTAGGAGAGATCCGTTACAAGGTATGTTTACAGAAATATATTGTTTAATATAGACTTGTTTACAATACCACGTATGTATATTGGCTTCGCTCGCGTTTTATTGTTGTATCTGGTTTTATTGTAATAGCGTCCTTGCAAGCTCACTTAGTTTGAATAGAATTTATTTCCAAATTATAACTGTTTATGTAAAAATTATCTAACAAACTTAACTATTTTTATAAAATGTATATATACTTGACTTTTGATTTAAATTAAATTAATATTTGATTGTTTTTTGTTTCATTAATTTTCAAATAAATTATAGCTGATAATAATTTTTTTCAAAATTTGATTTAAAAAAATAAACTTATAAAACTTTTGTTAAAGAAAAAAAATAAATCAAAATCAGTTATTATTGTCTTTTTGCAACTTTAAATAAAAAAACTCCATTCTTGAGGAGAAAAAAAATTTCTGTAAAATATTTTTCGTAATATTTTTCTATTTTACTTAGAACTCTAACTTAGAAAAAATGTGCCAGGTCAAAAAATGGAGCGATATATATGCAAAATAAAGTATAATGCAAAAATATTTATATACTAGTATTGTGGTATAAAATGTTATCTGTCGGAGAGGCCTCATTATGCCTCACCTGAATTGATAACTATCAATTCGATAATAAAGTTCTTTCCGTATTCTTGAACAAACTTAGTAAATACAATATTGGATAAGTCAAAAATTTTATTTAATATAAACAGTTTTAAACAAAAGTAATAATAACATTTCAAAAAACCGGAAAAGTAGTTTAGAAACGACAATATTTTATAAATATACAAATAACCATTTATCTTTTTACATAATGGTTTTAACTTACAACACACGTATGTACACTCGAATTGCAATGAGTTGAACCAGTTTGAAACTATGTTTTCTATTATAAAATTCTAAAAACAACAAGCAAAGTACTAACTTAAGGTGTTGAAATCTATGCAAAGGACTGCAAAATTTTAAGCTTACAAAAGCATCTACATACACAAATTCTGAAAACAATTCATGAATTTAGATAATGGACTTAATCTAAATTCAAATTTAATTAAAATTAAACTGTCAAAATTCAAGTAAATGTTAAAATCAACTGATAAAACAGTATCACGCAATTAGCCAAAATAAGATCACGTTGTTGACTTCGATTGATCGATCCGCACAATCGAATTGTGGCTGATGAGTTGGCCAGAATGGTTTTTTGTGCTTCACTCAACGGCCCAGAGTGTTGACCTTATTTAATATTATTTTTATAAATTATTTAATAAGAATTATAACTTCTGACGTGCGTATATAGTACACACACGCACTTTTTTTATAAATATTATATTTTTACTCGGATATGTGCAATTTGTATGTATCTTAAATGTACACTCTCATTCAATATATTTAAACCAGTAAGTCACATTCTAGCCGTGTATATATTACTGAATATATGTATAATATTACATACAGAAACACTTTTGAAACACAGAATGTTTCAACTGGATCATTTTTTATGAACGCATGTGTACTTATTTCGATTATAATATATATAAACCATATTTTGACAAAATGGAAACCCGACTTCAAAAATAAAATATTCTATAACAAAAAATGCACTAAAAAGTAAAAAAATAATTGCATATTCTTGTGCCAATTTTAGTTCACCTAAGCAAAAATTTTTAAATATATATGTACAATTATTGTTATTTTTGGAGGCGGTGTCAGCATAGAGAAATTCACATAATTTTTGGACACCGCCTCCAAAAATAACAATAATTGTACATATATATTTAAAAATTTTTGCTTAGGTGAACTAAAATTGGCACAAGAATATGCAATTATTTTTTTACTTTTTAGTGCATTTTTTGTTATAGAATATTTTATTTTTGAAGTCGGGTTTCCATTTTGTCAAAATATGGTTTATTTCTCGCTTTTTAGTGACTCTAAAGTTCTATAACTAGTTTTATTTATCTAAATATGGGTAGACCTACTTAAACGACTAATTTTTAGTGAATTTTTTTATAACACTTTTTTTTTACCCGTTTTTTTTTTTTTTTTTAATTTTAAGAGCATTTTTTTATAACAGATTTTCAATTTTATTTACATGCATTTTGTTTTTTTTTTGTAAAAATTTTTTTTTTTGGGGTCGGTTTTTTTTTTGTAAAACATTTTTTTTTTTACCCGTTTTTTTTTTTTTTTTTTTTTAATTTTAAGAGCATTTTTTTATAACAGATTTTCAATTTTATTTACATGCATTTTGTTTTTTTTTTGTAAAAATTTTTTTTTTGGGGTCGGTTTTTTTTTTGTAAAACATTTTTTTTTACCCGTTTTTTTTTTTTTTTTATATTTAAGAGCATTTTTTTATAACAGATTTTCAATTTTATTTACATGCATTTTGTTTTTTTTTTGTAAAAATTTTTTTTTTGGGGTCGGTTTTTCTTTTTGTAAAAAAATTTTTTGAAGTCGGTTTTTAAAAAAATTTTCTTATTTTCCCATTATGAATGAGTATACCCTTTCAAAAAAAAAAAAAAGTTTCGCAAAAATCGGTTATCACATATAAAATGAGGATTTTCCTCGATTTTCCGGGGATCCCCTCATCAGAATGCGATTTGGTGCCAATGGGACCAATGGGAAACCAAACCCTTTAAAACAAAAAAAAAAATTCAAAATCGGTTCATAAATGTTGGAGTTCTGAGGTGACACACATAAAAAAAAAAAAAAAAATACAGACGAATTGAAATGACGAACCATCCTCCTTTTTTGAAGTCGGGTTAAAAAGTAGTAGAGTCATCTAACATAAGTAAGTTATACATAATTCCTACATTTTTATGAGATCAGAATGTATAACAATAATAATAATTTTTAAAAAATTTTCTTAGTACCTTACACATTGCACATACCTGAAGGAAAAATTGTGCATGTACACATTGGACAAAAATTTTATGACTAATAAAAACAAAATAGAAACAACCCACCTGTACTTATTATTACCTGTACTTATTATTATTATGTATAATGGACCCATTTTTTCCCATTTATTAACCCGACATCAAAAAGGAGGATGGTTCTCAATTCGTCTGTTTTTTTTTTTCTTATGTGTGTCACCTCAGAACTCCGTCATTTATGAACCGATTTATGAACCACTCCGTCATTTATGAACCATTTTTTTTTTTTGTTTTAAAGGGTTTGGTTTCCTATTGGTCCCATTATCACTAAATCTCCTTCTGGTGAGGGAATCCCCGGAAAATCGAAGAAAAGCATCATTTTATATGTGATAACCGATTTCTGCGAAATTTTTTTTTTTGAAAACATATACTCATTCATAATGGGAAAATAAGAAAATTTTTTTAAAAACCGACTTCAAAAAAATTTAAAAAAAAAAAAAGCCGATCCCAAAAAAAAAATTTTTACAAAAAAAAAACAAAATGCATGTAAAAAAACTGAAAATCTGTTATAAAAAAATGCACTAGAAATTAAAAAAAAAAAAAAAACGGGTAAAAAAAAATGTGTTATAAAAAAATGTACTAAAAATTAGTAGGTCTACCCATATTTAGACAAATAAAATCAGTTATAGAACTTCAAAGTCACTAAAAAGCGAGAAATAAACCATATTTTGACAAAATGGAAACCCGACTTCAAAAATAAAATATTCTATAACAAAAAATGCACTAAAAAGTAAAAAAATAATTGCATATTCTTGTGCCAATTTTAGTTCACCTAAGCAAAAATTTTTAAATATATATGTACAATTATTGTTATTTTTGGAGGCGGTGTCCAAAAATTATGTGAATTTCTCTATGCTGACACCGCCTCCTAAAATAACAATAATTGTACATATATATTTAAAAATTTTTGCTTAGGTGAACTAAAATTGGCACAAGAATACGCAATTATTTTTTTACTTTTTAGTGCATTTTTTGTTATAGAATATTTTATTTTTGAAGTCGGGTTTCCATTTTGTCAAACTATGGTTTATATTATATGACTGGTAGTACGTAAAAAACTGTCTGTTATTGAAACAAGTATAGTGGTATATATAATATATTATTTAATGATTGACATAATTTGATATAAACTAGGCCAATAAAATTATATATTATTAATAAAATTCAATCAATTAAAATAGTTATGTACTTATAATAGATTTTAATGTCGAATATTTTATTTTATCATATATTTGATCATTAATTTTATTATTATTATATATTTATATATTAATTTATTCATTACATTCGACTTTTATTAATTGGATAATTTTTTTTTCAGATGTTTTTGTTTAATATTACATGGTACAACAGTGTTTATTAACTGAGTGAAATTTATAATTAACTACATTGACCAAAAAAATTCGTTAAGGATGTACGAGTACTGAAGCTTTAAAAAGATTAAGGCTTAATTTTTTTGTAAACATGTAGTTGAAGTGTATATGAATTATTTATAAAAGTTTCAGGGAGGTTCCGGGGGTCTTGAATTAATTATTTAATGTTAAAGTTCGAGTTTTAATGCATTGCTCATATGGAGAAACCCATGAGCGTCGACATATTTTGATAATTTTCACTTGGAATAAAATAAGACGAATAAAAAAAAAACTTCGCAAAAGAAAATAGAAATGTTAGTAAAGAGATTGATCCAATAAAATTCCGGTATGACGGGCCTAAAAAAAAGATATTTAAGAAAACAACAGAGATTTCGAGTAAATGTTATTTCTGTCGCCGGTAGCTTAATTACCCGAAATCTCAGGTTTTTTTCTTAAATATATTTTTTGTTAGGCCCGGTATGACGGGCCAAAATTAAATTTTAATTTTAACTTACGGTAAAAAATAATAAACCTTATTGCGGACTTTTATGAATGTACAATATAAGATTTTGAAGAATTTTATAAATGGACTATAAACTAAGCGAATTATCTCAAAGATAAGACACAAAATGAAATTAAGTACTGTCGTTTAATAAGACCCGACTCCTGATAAAGCCCAGCTATGAAAATTCGTAATTGTGATTGTTGAATTAATTCGAAAAATCCAACATATAAGCAGAAACAACTATAGACAAAAATGCAACAACACTTTTAGACAGCAAACGCACCATTATCAATGATCTATTAATAAGACACTCCATTTATAATATTGATTAATAGCTTTTTTGAATTTTTTGGTGAATATAGTGGTGTTTTTTGTTGTTTTTACTATTGGATCTTAATCTCTAAGCTTCTCAACATCGTAAGCAAAGCGATGTTTTTTTATTTCTTTTTTCATTTGTTTTTTTAACGATATTTTTGCCATCGCTTGTAACTGCCCGTACTTAAGATTGTATCTTAAGAAGTAAATTTAACCTTTTTTATTATTATTATATTATTGATTTAAATTAATTGTTGCTTTAATAGCATATTAAATAGCACAAAAAAACGGTTTCTTAGTTCATTTAGTCATTTCAGAACCTACTGTTACCAAAGTTCGATATTTTTTCTCAAGACTCCAAATAAGATTTATGAATAAAGTGAGTAAGCAGTAACAGAGCAATAAAGATATTTTAAAATATAATGATAATTTTTTGTTTTAACGCAATTTTAATAGATCTAATAAGATCTAAGTGTGTTTAATAGATCTAATAAGACTCAGCCTATTTTCGTTTATGTTTGTGCGAAGTACATGGATATTAAAGAAGAAAATATTTTTTTAAGTTATTATTTAGTGAATTATATTGATATATGTGATTTGACATTTGATTTGACGAAGTTTTTAATAGGCCTTACTGAGAAACTCCGCTCCTAATAAGGCCCACATTCGAGGTTTTTAAAATTAGCATTTTTTCATAAATTTATATTGTAATAATTTTTCTCAAAATGCGTAACTAATCCATGTTTACTAAATTTCGATTTATTTTTGCTAAATACACAAGTTTACGTTTTTATCAAAATCTTTTTGCAAAAAGTGGACCTTATTATGTAGCAGTATCGTAGACACTAGTTTTAAAAAACATTAAAAAATATGCAATTAGTAAATAAACAAGTTCGTAACGAATCGACAGCAAAAAGATATTAGAAGATTTTATGCATTCCACTACCTTAAAATCTCAGGTAGCTCAGCGGTAGAGCATTGGTCAAGAATGCCAGAGGTCATGTGTTAGATTCCTATCCTGGATGTGTATGATTTTTCATATCAAGCATTTGATGTCAAAGAATGGTTAAAGTTACTAGAGTTAAAGAAATAGGTACATTGTACTATTAGTTATTTTCTATAATTTAATATTCTGTATTTACCCCCCCCCCCCCCGTATTTTTCCCATAATCGATTTTACTTATTAAAAAAAAGAATATTATTATTTTTAACGAAGTTAACTTTTCAAATACAAAAAGCACACCGCATACCAAATATCATTCAGATCGGATTAAAATTGTGGTCTCCATTCCATTTTAATCCCTTCAACCAATTTTTGGGTACCTCGTGGATTTCAGAGAAAAATCATTGACGCTCCAATTTTGACGGATTAAGATTTTGTGTGGAGGTTTTCTTCAAGGATTTTTTAGTTCATTATTTCAATGACAACCCATATGTTTGTCACAGAATCGGTAAGCTGAAAACAAAACTTAAAAAATGAGTAATTAAATCAATTTTGATTAATAATTACCCATGTTATAACCATTTAAAAAATGTGTTTTCAAACAGAAAATTGTATTTTTAGGAAGAAATAAGGTCATATGAGAAAATTTAACAAGATAAAAAATGTATATTTTTGCCAGTAAATAGGAACTATCGGTTTTAATAAAAACAGTTTTTATGTTTAACCATTCAATTCCTATTTTTTTGGAAAAAATAAAAATTTCGAAAGACCCTATGTTTCCCAAAATTCAAACTTATCATTGACTATCCATTTTTTAAAGGCCTTAAAATGGTTAATTATTAATGGTTAACTAAAATAGACGTTAACACTCAGTTTTTGGTGTTCTCTCCCAGCTACCTGATTCTATCAAAAAACATGGGTTTAAAATTTAAAAAAGCCTTTCTAAAAATCCTAAAACATGAACTCTCTAAAAAATTGTATCAAAATGTGATCCCCAAAAAATTTGTTTATGGGACTCATAATAGGTGACCCATATTTTGGTTAGTGAAATATTAGTTGAAGAATTTATGTAGCGGAATGAAAAACTTTATTTATTAGAGAAATAACAAATACACGTTTCTAAACTCACTTTTGAATAAATTAAATTAAAACTATTAAAAACCTACTGTTTCAGTATAGTTTCAAGGTTTACAGATATAGAAAGTTGTAACATTCTAATACCAATATCCTACATTCCTAAAAGAATTAATTAATTTTAAAATTCTCAAATATTTTAATAATGTCTCAAAACGCATAAACAAACCTTAAGTCTATGTCGTATTGATTCAATAAGACAATCAGTCATTCTTCTTAATGACGGCATAAAGCAAGTCATCAGGAAAACTATCACATACACTAATGAACAATATCTAAAATTAACTATGGACCACAAGATTGTTGATTTTAAAATTTTATAATTGATTTGTGCCTTATTGATTTGTTCATTAGATTTAGCGCACGTTATTGAGAACAACCATAAAATTGATAAATCGAATCTAAAACTACTTAAATCGGTATAAAACCCCACAGAATTAGATGCATACGAAAGCATCTACATATACAAATTGAGAAAACAGATAATGAATTTAGACAATGGCCCAATTCCAAATTCTGATTTAATAAAATTAAACCATTTTCAAAATTAAAAAATTCGTTACGCAGGAGCTGCTTCAACTTAGCGAATTTCCTTAAAATATATAAATCACTTTCTTGCGGTCACAATTTTAGTCTAATCAAAATGAAATGTCGTATATGATTTTACTATTTGCAAGGCTAATTTTATTAATAAATGACATACGTCAAGGGGAAATGAGGGCATAAAGAAAGATGAAAACACAAAATATCTCTCGTTATATTAGAACAATCAAAAAATGCGTAAGGAATAAAGTTGTAGAAAATCATGTTTGCTACAATTCATCACCTAATCATTTTTGCTCAAACTCGAATGTGTACAGAGATAGTGAGGAATTTAATTTTCAATCTTAAACCGTCAATATTTCTGTAAATAATAGGGTAACAGAAAAAATGATAAGAAACAAAATTAAAGTAATACTTTATACCTACAACTTTACTTCTTATAAGTTTTTCGAGTTTTCGAATATTAATGGAGATATGTGAAATTTTGTGATTCCCCCTACCTCTAAACCCCCCTTTCCCCTTGTTCGATTTTACCCATTAACGAACTTGACCTTTTGAATACCAAAAGCGCCACAAATACCAAATTTCATTCCGATGAAATGAAAACTGTGACCGCTAGAGTGATTACAGACACATATATATATATATATATATACATGTATATATATATATGTCCATAGATATATATATATAAATTTTACAGATGGTGATTTTTGACTTCTACTAGGATCGATGGACATTTGAAGAAATTTTTGCGAAATTTTGACTTCGGTACGGGACTAATAGCTCTATTTCCTTTCAGGAAATTCGCTAAAATCCAATATCTGAATGACAAGGTTAACGTAGGTACACTCACTTTAGTAACAAAACAAACGCCGCATAGTCACCAAAGAATACCGCCAATAAATAGGTGGGGCACACACCTAATCCAGTAGTCAGACAACTTAAATAATCCTCAAGTCAGATTATACCCACAGCCAAATCGTATAAAAGGACAGAATTTTTTTAATATCATTGTGACACAGGCACCAAATTAGCAAGAAGCAACATATCTCTGAATCCATATCCCAGAGATAGTTACGATTAGCTAACTCATACTGATGATGACTACATTGTAGTCGAAATACGTATTTATAAAATACGAACAAATGTTCTAGGAATAGGGGCAAAATTTGAAATAAATTTCAAAAAAACCTAGAGTGCTCTTTGATTATTTTAATAATCTTTATTTAGATTAGCAGTTTTTTCATTAGAAATATAGTAAAAACTTATATTCGAATTTTTTTTTCGAAAACCGATTGAATACTATTATTATTTTTATATCAAGTATTATGTAAAGGTATTATACAAGGTACATTAAGTTTAGTTCCGACTTTGCAACGCTTGAAAATATTGATCGTAGGCATGATTGTTTGACATATGTGTTCATAAAATTATCTAATTAGTCCATTTCCGCATGTCCGACTGTCTGTCTGTCCGTCTGTGAACACGATAATTCAAGAACGAAAAGAGATATCGAGCTGAAATTTTTGTGTGTGTTCTAGAGCAAAAAAGTAAGGTCAAGTTCGTTTATGAGCAAAATCGGACCATATTTGGGCAAAATAGGCAAAACTACGTATCTTTAAAACCTTAAGAGATATAACAAAAGTTTTAAAACAAAAAATCTTCTTCTCTTTAAAATAAATAACTTTTGTTTGAAAAATTTTTCCATAAACTCAGCATATACTGGGTATTAAAACAATTAACTCAGTTAGTTGTTACATTACTTGTTTTAAAGGAGTTTATGGAAAAATTTACCAATTAATAAATAAAATGATTTATTTTGCTAAAAACATTGTAAGCATTAAGTTAATGTTACATACTGCCGTAAAAGGCAGTAAACTTCATTTACTGCCTTTTATTAATTTTGACGCTAATCGATTCTTCCGATTACTCACTACATTCCAATTATAAAATGAATTATTAAGAATGTTATTTCAACAAGATAATAATTTTTTAAGTTTGTCAAATATTTCAAATTGGTTATATTTCCTAAATATAAAAGCAGTAAATTCATTTTTCAAAGTAAAAAAGTTTATCCACAGAAAAATATAACTACAGCTTTTTTACTCTTTATTATCTATTATGATTTAGTTTGTTCAAATATTCAAGTTTGTCCAAACAATAATATTAGAGGTAAGTATATGTTTGAAAGAAAAATATAATTTCATTATTTATAACGATTAATATTCATTTTATGATCATAACATAGTCTGTTCACTTTGTTAACTTTAAATGTAAGCTTTGGCATATTTATATATAGTAGAATCTCTTTAAGTCGAACTTCAATAAGTCGAAAACGTCCAAAACTTGACTTACTCGAAATCTCAACCCTCTATAAGTCGAAATAATCAGTGAGTCCCCTAAAAGTCATTTCGGTAGTTAGAATGAATCTTAACCTCTACAAGTCGAATATTTCCTTACATAAACCCCCTAAGTCGAAATCCTTCATAAATCGAAAACTCTATATTCTAGTGTATTTCTAACCTCACTTTTTTTTAAATTCTGCATTACTGCGTTTCAAAATAATAAAAACCGTGAAAAAAGTATTAATTCATGTTTTACAGAATATAAAGGCTTAAAAAAATGTTTAACTATTATATTTTGAAAACAAAACAGTAAAACGCGATTTTTTTTAAATAAATATATATATTTACTATCCTAGTTTTGTTTTAAAGTCAAGTATCTTCTAATGATAGAGAATGATTATTTTATTATTAATTATCCCGCGTTCTAAACGTTTAAAAATTCTGAAACTTCGCGGTTTATTAGAAAGCGTTATTTTTAACCTCTGAAAATTAGCAAAATCTATCAAAAAGTGGTTTCACGCTGGATCCCTTTCCCAGCATGAAACTTCCAATTCCCTAAAATGACTTTTCATGAAGTCATGTACCATAATATTAGTCGTTCAATAATTGTTATGGAAAATAATTATATTAATAGTTTAATAGTCTCTGTTTTCACTGTTTTCACTGTTTACACTTAGATCATCTCGTTCTAACTCATAGGTAGGCAGACCTTAACTACACTCAGCTCTGAGTGTGAGGTAGGAAGAGGGATAGAGTAAATATAGGGTATTCTACCAATTATTATTATTTTCTTTTTTTAATTAAAACATTTTCTGAAAAAAATATAATAATACCAACTATTTTTTATGGTCACTATTAATCAAAGTAATTTGGGGCATAAAATGTACCTTTTTAATATATTTGAACATGAATAAAATATATTTGTTATACAAATTATAAAATATAAATCTTTTGATCTTTTACATTTACCGCTTGTAAATTTTTTGGTGATTTAGCTTTAGTTTAGATTTTAGAAATAGATTTTAGGAAATACCGAATAATTTGCGTAAGCTATTCATATCGGAGAACTAATAAACAATTATTTACTTGATTTAATTATTTTTTCTTAGTAGGGGGTATAGTGGGGGGGGGGGGAGGTTTGGTAATTAGTTACTAATTTCTAAATGGTTAAATTTTACATAAAGTGGGAATACATATAGTTGTTGTTGTAATTATTGTTATTGCTATCATCATTATTGTTGTTATTATTGTTATTATTATTATTATTATTATGTTTTTTGGTGTATCTCTCCATATTGTAAAAGATATTTTTTAAACAATAAATATTTTATAAAACTAATTCTAAATTGATTGAATAAATTATTGGGCAATAATCGGTAGGCAACCTGTATTGAAACATCGTTCCGTCTTATTTCAAAACATACCTTTTTCACTTACTCTCACCCAGCTTATGGAGAGTCCATACGACTCCGGCGAGCCGCCTGCGCCCACCTCTGTCTAACTGATCGTCAGTTTGTCTTATGCCTGCATGTATGTCGTCATTAAACTGAATGACTGATTATCCAATTGACTAACTCCATGTATAGTATAGCTCTCTCTGCCTAGTTAGCTTCACTAAAAACGGGGCATGCAATAACATACTTAAAATCCTTACATTATAATTGTACATATTTTTGTGATATACACGAAAATGTTTTAAATACATTTATCACCCGCCGCTACAAATAGTATGTAGGTAGGTACCCACCTAAAGATTTTAATACACATTATTGCACTGTTGCCCGCCATCATAACTTTAATGTAGCAAAGTATATTAATGTCTACTTCAAACGCAACGGTCTTAAAGTAAATAATTAATGCCCTTGAATAAAAACAATGCAATTACCGCCCACATTGTGTACATAGATAGGGTGATTTGTTCTTTCTGTCCGGTAAAAAAAATTAAGTTCAATTATGGCAAAAAAAAAGTCCAAAAAAATGTAATGCGCATTCCTATACATTCACCCAAGGACATAAAACTACTAAAACTTTTGTGAAATAATTATTACCGATCTAAGAACATGTATGAACAGATTTTGACTTGAATGTTCTCATTCACAATAATATTTTCCATATTAACAAACACATAATAAAATATTTTCCTACTCTCTCATATTCATTCTCGTTCTTATTTAAGAATGCAGACTATATTTTTTGACTTGAATGTTTTCATACACAATAATATTTTCTATATTAACAAACACATGATGAAATATTTTCCTACTCTCTCATATTCATTCTAGTTCTTATTTACATTTAAAAAATATTTCAGTCTTAACATTTTCAATCGCAGGCAACTACCCTAAGTTAAAATGGACATGTAAGTAAATATTTTGTATACCTGGTATATATAAAAAATTAATAATAATAAGAATGGGGTTTTACCTCCGTTTCGGAAACTACATATTGTGATATACAATACACCGATTTTAATGCAGTTTAAGTGTAACAAAGCATACCATATCATAGTACACTCCATATATAAAGCGATAGATTCACTATACATTGTTTCCAGATTAGGTCTATTTTAAAATACAAGCTGTAAACAATATTTATTTAAAGGGTATAGTGAGTTTAATCCGGAATTTGTAACGATTGAAAATATTGATCTTAGAAAAAAACTTTGTGTATTAGTGTATAACACAATTAGTCCGTTTCCGTATATTTACCCGTTGATCTGTCTCTAAAACGAAAATTCAAGTGCGTAAATGCTAGGAGAGAAAGTATCCATCATTGAAACGGTAAGATATAGGAAAAAAATTAGAAGAAAAAATTTTCTTTTAAATAATCAATTATTGTTATCAACTCAGTATATTCCAGGCATTTAAGTAATTAACTCAGATAGCTGTTATTTTCACTTGTTTTTAATTTAGATTGTAAACAAATCTAGTAGATCATCTTTTATTTCCTCATAATTTTCATATCGTTTCGAAGCTCACACACCAGAAAATGAAAAAATCACATCTCCTCTCTCTCTCTCATGATGAAATTCAAAAATATGCTACAAACAATGAATTTAGTGGCGGCGCTGTGTAATGAAGTAGCCATTATTAAATGAAAGTTAGTTTATTTTCAAAGAAACTACAAAAATTCAATTAATTGTGTTGAACACGTTACTTTGTTTGATAATGATCACAGTAACCGAAACATATGTAACGGTTTTAAAGAAACCTCAAAAATTTTAATGGATTATACAAAAGAAACAAAATATATCAATATTGAAATTGTTGTAATTTCTTAAACTCACTTTAATTAGTAACGCATTAAAAAAGTGAAGTGCTTTATGGATTTCATTTCATTCAATGGTATAATAATTTAATTTCCACAAATACTGAAGAAAAGCGAACAAGCTTTATGATATGAAAGTATAAATTTGTCATTTCAGCAAAAAAAAAAGCCTGGTTGTAAAAACTGTATCATATATACCGTCGAAAACAAATCCAATTGTTTGAAGTAAATGTGCAACAAAAGACTATTTGTTATACAGTTAGCTCTTAATTACGAATCGGATGTATAAAACTGAGTCAAAATACTGTAATTACAAAAACAATAGTGAATGACTTCAATAAAATAATGAAATCATAAACTAATCAAATTTAATAATATTATCAAATATTTTATATACAAATTTAATATAAACCCGACAAATATTATATTACATTATTATACAATTAAGGTAGTTTAATCGTCAATTTATTTTACTTAAGCATTTGTTGAAATCAAAATGTAACCAGTGCATTGTCCTTTGTTTATTAGCGAATTTCCTCCAAAGGAAATGAAGCTATTGTTTTTGTACCAATGTTGGAATTTCGTAAAAATTTCTTCAAATGTCCTACCTACTAGATGTCAAAAATCACTATCGTTAAAATTTTTATATATGTATATATCAACATATATATATATATATATATATATATATATATATATATATATATATATGTACACATAAGTTTATGTGTCTGTGGACTCTGTAGTGGCCACAATTTTATTCCGATTGGAATGACATTTTGTTTTAGAGGCGCTTTTGGTATTCAAAAGGTCTAGTTCATTAATGGGTAAAATCGGACGAGGGAAAAGGGGTGTTTAAAAAGAGGGGGAAACACAAAATTTGACATATCTCCCTTAATATTTGAAAAATCGAAAAATTTATTAGAAGTTAATTTTGTTTCTTATAATTTTTCTGTTACACTAATATTTACAGAAATATTGAAATTCGTAATATCTCTGTACACATTAGAGATTGAAAAAAATGATAAGGTAATGTTTTATAGAAAACTTGATTTTCTACAACTTTACTCGTTATACATTTTTCGATTGTCCAATATTAAGAGAGATATTTTATATTTTGTATTTTCTTCTATCTTTATGCCCCCCTTTCCCCTTGACGTACGCCATTTATTAATAAAATTGGCCTTGAAAATACTAAAATGATATCAGATACGACATTTCATTTTGATCAGACTATTGTGACTAGAGAGTGATTTATGTATTCTACGAAAATTCGTTAAGTTGACGCAGCTCCTGCGTAAATAATTTTTTTTTTTAAATTCAAACATTATAAAAACGACACTATAGCCATATTTATTTTTGACGATGCATGGGACTCGTTATGCATTCACGCAGGTACTGCAGTGTTTTTACAGCAGAACTCTATGCCATGAAACCAGGCAGCAAAGGCACCCAACAGTTGTACAAATACTAGATCATGTGTACGAGATTCAGTTAGAAAAAAAAGTAATAAAATTTATGTGGGTCAAAGGTCACTCTGGAATAAAAGGAAATGAACAATTACATCGACCTAGCAAAACGCCACCAAAAGCATAGATCACAGTCATATATCACGCAAATAAGACTGTCCCTAAAAGTACAAATGCAACAAGTATGTTCAATCAAGAGTAACAATAAGCTGAAAACAGAACATACAGGCTAAGAACAGAACATACAAAATGGTCACCTGTTCAAGTAACCAAGTGGTCTAAGGCGTTATGTCTGCGCAGTATGCCTACTTGGAAACTGGGAGGTTATGGATTCGAATCCCGACATCGGCAGTTTGTCAATTATTAAGAAAAAAAAGGGACGGTTAATTGACTAAAATGTCGGCGTATGGATAAGAACGAAGTAACCGGCTCTACTTGAGAAGGTTTTCTACAGTTTCCTTCACGAACTCCAGATGAATATCGGCATAGTTCCCATCATAGTCGGCTGCAACCGCATCCTACGAATTCCAACTCTATACACAAAAATTCCTTCCTTCCCACTACTCACATCCTCACATCTACAAAATGGTCCACCAATACCTTTTGAAAAAAGAGCAACCCCCAATATATTATATTTGTAACTAGCTTTACCCTTTTTATAATATGTAAGGACCATAAATACAAAAACTTGACAAATTATATACTAAAACCTTCCTCGAGAACCACTCTATCCATTGATGAAAACAACATGAAAATCGGTGCTGTAGTTTTTGAGTTTATCGCGAACAGACAGACAGACAGGCAGACAAACGCGGCGGAGGACTTTGGTTTATAATATGTAAGGATAATGATTGTCAACTAACCGTGATTCATATTCTTCTAGGCTGTCCGTTGCACTTAATCAGAAACCAACTATTTTATATCGCCAAGACTTTGGAAGATTTATTATCAGATTATGAACAGAAAATAATGACCACCCTCAAATTTGTCGAAACATGTCAACTTTCGAAACAATTATAATTAAGCCATATTGTCGCAAACGACCCTTGAAAAATCTTCCATAGGTCATACAGCATACATACATTCATTTTAAAACACTATAAATGTTATACAAGATGTGTTTATCCCTACATTACTATTGATACTTTTTGCTTTGACTATTACGAGTGTACTACCTTAAGGTACACCCGTTATGTAGTCCGTATGGGGTAGATGATTAAGAATGCGTTGTGCACTGACGTGCAGAAATGTGCATGTTTAATGTCGACAAGGGATTCTAAATAGGTATAGTATATTATAATATATACCTAATATGTGGAAATGTGTTTAGGCACAATATGTATATATCGCAGATGGATTTTCAATTCGCTATTTTACAAAACCGCTAGTTGTTTTACATAACAACTCCGTTATGTAAAACAACGGAACGAAGTTTAGCGGTTTTACATAATTACTGAACTTTAACACGTAATATTGCTTAAACGTTTTGCATTTATCAATGCAGCCGGTCAACGATTATAGGTTATGGAATTATATGGAATTTCCATGACTAAAGGTCCTTTTTCTAACAAGTTCTATATATTTTAGATATAGTATCTAATATTATTGAAATTAAATAAGATAACTATTACAACCGAGTACTACAATCTTTTACTTCATCGGTCATACCCCGAGTTGGTCGGGTTTGCGTGTTTTTGGGCCCCGCACTAAAAGGAGTTCTTTGTGACTACAGATAAGCTATACGACATTACGTCTAAACGTGGGTATAGTTGGTTTCTTCTTTCTTGGACCGTCAAAATTCGTCTTTTACTGCGCAGACCAGTCTATATGTGTTTTGAGGTAAGGTCAGGAGCAATATAATTATAAGCCTGCCTTTCAAAAATTATGAAGTACTTCCCATTCATAACATATAGCCTTATTACAAACAGTGGCTCTCAAACAAGTATGTTTGGTATTTTTAATATTACAGTACAAGAAAGTATTTTGTGTTGGATTTGCCTATAAACTGTATGTTATTCGCTTCTTATCCATATAATAGGTAATCTTAAAATTTTAATTGCAGCAAATGATCGATTATCACATTTTATTTGTGAGTGAGTATCTCTAGAGTGTGTGAAGTTTGATTTCTATTATTTTACTACAGTACCAACAATATTGCCATATAGTACAGTATAGTACAGTATAGTACAGTACACCTATAATAATGATGAAAGCACTTCTGATAATTAGGAAACAATATCTACAGTTAATCACGAATCATAAATATTTTATCCTTTTCCTAAAAATTATAAAATGATGTTTATTCTTTTTAAAAAATGCAATAAAATTCAAGGACCGTTCTTTTTCGTAAAAAAATTTATTTTACAGATTATTATTGGTTTAAGGACGCATTAATTATTATTGGACATTAAATAAAACCCCCCACTCATTTTCATTTTTCTGCCATTTCCTGCGCCAAGGACCAACTAATATTGAGTTTGCTATAGCAGTTTTGTGAAACGTATCGCAATGACAATCCAGCTAAACGTCGATCAGTTGTTTTACATAACGGAACTGTTATGTAAAACAACTAGCGGTTTTGTAAAACAGCGGATTTGACAATCCATCTACGATATATACATTACGTTAGGTTGGCAGGAGCGTGTCTATCAAGGCATACTAGTGTACATACATTCTTAGCAACATCTTTGTCGTCTCAATCTTATCCAGTTGTTGTACAAAGATTACAGTTGCCCAAAATACATACAAATCCACAATTTCCGTTACCCGACTAGTTCTATCCATGGAAACTTGATCCATGAGATCATGTTAGTATAATGTTGTCATATTTTCAATGCAATACCTCTATACTGAATATTATTACGTTGTGGCTATAACATAGACTATCGATTACAAAAAGGGTGTCACCTTTATAAATTTTTCAGTCGATTTGTTGAAAATCTAATGGATAAGGCACAAATAAACCATAAAACTTTGAAAAAACTACGAACTCACAAAAAATATTGTTCCTTCTAATTTTCAAAGTGCAATATTTCTAAACCGGCTCAACTTCCAACACCGTTGTAGAAAATTATATTGGAGTATCAGATCAGGTTGAAGTATACATAATTCTAAACCAATCAGAGGATGGAATTATGGTACCCAGAATTCAAACGTTTCCATATCTGCCAACTTTTATTACGTACCTGTTTATATTTAACAAGGTATACAGAGTGGCCACCACCTCCAATGATATTAAACCATAGGAAAACACACTTTGGATATCTGGTATACACAAAGATTCTATTGTTGCGTGAACTATTTATTTTACTACTCCACCCTCAGGCATGTATAAAAACAGAAGAGGTAAATTGTAACATTAATTTTCTAGACCTTCTTATCTATGTTTCGATTTTTCTAATATTCACAGAGATATATTAAATTTTGTACCTTCTAAATATCAAAACCACCTCATATAGGAAATTTCAACATCTGCATTGTAGGGTTGATGGACATTTGAAGAAAAATTTTTGCTACATTTTTCCACCTAATCCTAGTCCTTGTAAGAGATATTCTCGAAACACCTAGTCCTTGTAGGAGAAATTCTCGAAAATCCACCCTTTTAAGTAGGCTACAAACGCGGAACATTGTGCAGCAACATTTAACTCCGCCTACAAAATATTTTGCCTACAGACGCGAAACCAAAATTGGGAACATAAAATTATTACTTTATTACTTTATTACTCTGTCTTAAAAATTCAATCACTTGTCTCTATCTGTCTCATTTAATTTGTTGTTTATTTATCTACTAGTTTATTTGTATGTATTTCTACACTTCTACAGTTTTTTTGTTGTGTGCAAATACAAAATACAAAAAATAAAATAAATAAAGTATAAAAATAATAAAGTATATAAAGTAGTCTATGTAATAAAACATAAACAAATGTTAGGAAAACATAAAACTTTAGACAATATCTTGCAAATCTGTCTACAAACGTGCAACTTGTACAGCAACATTAAACTCCTCCTGCAAAATATCAAATAATTTTGATTTTTACAGCAACCAGATCAAGGACATGTAATTTTGTTCTGCAACAGCTATACAGACTAGCAACCTACTACCGAACGTTCATTTGTCCTTAAAATGTTCCTGCACAGGTTGCACGTCTATAGTCCTTATTAGGGGGGATCTCCTGTATATTATTTACATATGTATATAGTAAGTTGACTACAATACACACACTATTAAAACATGTTACTTATACATGCATTCAAATATATAAATACTGATAAGACATGACTGATGACGTGTTAGCACGAGACGTTCATTGTAAGGTTGAAAGAAGTATAAGTATGAGCAAGTCATTTGTTCAATACATGTAGGGCAGAGTAACGATGGTAGGGGACCGTTCGTTGTATGTGTGTATACTGTATAGTGTTTGGTCTGGTATAGGGTTTGTACCTCATTTATCTAAACTGGTAGCAGGAATTTTATATGGTGACATTTATAAAGGTAGCTACAATTGTAGAAATTACCTTTTTTGTATTGTTTGTATGCATGCATATACATATATACGAATGTTAATGTTATTTTATAGGTCTATAAGTTATGTTTTATCCCCCTTTTAAGATACAGTTTTATACTCTATTTTTACTGTGCATCGATAAGTTGATTGTCGAAAACTATTCAAGGGCATCAAGCAAATATAGATGTGTAGCATCCCATTATAAGCGATGTATTTTATTAACCCTCGTGAAGATGTCTCAAACTTTTCGTAGAATTATCAAAAATACTTAAAAACATTCATTCTTAGACCCTCCAAAACGAAGAAAAATTCAGTTTCGTTATTTTTACCACTCACTCATTCTCTGATAGTTAAGAATTCGAGATATGCGTCGCTTAACTTAAATTTTTTTCTTGGATTTAAGACTTTAACGACAAATAGCTTTCATTCTGATATTCGACCAAAAAAGTACCGTTTCATAAAGCTCCAGAACTTTCTATCGATTTCTTAAATAAATAATTATATATTGTACAAATCACAATTATAATGATCATATCTTTTTTTCCAGACCAAAAATATCTATGTTAATAAATTTTGAAAAAGAAAAAACAGTTTTAATGGAAATTATAACCAAGACAATACGAAACTGGCATTGTCTAACTGGTATAACTAACGGTTTATGAGATAAAGAGAATCAACGTCCCATGAATTTTAACTTATAAAAAATAATATTGGGGGAGTCGCTACAGAACATGGAAAATTTTACTAAGAACTACTAATAGCTGTTTTAGAGTTCATCAAAACAATTTATAGTTTAAAAGATCCAGAAAACACTTCTTTAATAGTAACACTTCAAAAAAATTTGAAATAACTATTTGCGGGGCACCTTAAGGAAAGGCACCTATTGAGACACTTACAGTTCCTCACTTACCCCTTGAACAGTTTTTAATTTTTAATTTGTATTCATTACAGGCATGTCGCGTACTATAAACTGTGCCACAGTGAAATTATCACGGGTTTTCCATGTGCCGCGAATGGTGTCGTGTTCTTATTTGCCCTAGTCCGTTAGTTGCTGTATGCCAAACACTATACTCGTCTCAACATGAACCTTGCCTTATACTCTTCTTAAATAAATGCAACCATAAAGCACAACATATTTTTAACACACTTGTTAATTTAACCTGTGTAAAAAAATGCAAACTGTTAATAATATGACACTTTCTAGATAAACTCAAAATAGATTTCAGAAATATGCCACGAAATTTGGTGGAAGCGTAAAGTTTTCTTTTTTTTTCAATATTATTAAAATAAACCTAGTTTAATAATTTTTTTCTTTTGGATTGTTGTTAATCAAAGCGTCTGTGAGAAGGAGTAGGTAGAGACAATGACTCACCTTCTCTATCACTGACCAGCTTTTACAATGGAGAGACTCATTGACGAACTCGTTGACGAACTCTCTCAGCTGAAGTCTGCTAATGGACCTCACGGTCAAAGTATGCCCCATACAGGGAAGTCGCTACAACCTAAACTATTAAAATCGTATTATTTCAATTATTTTCATTCATGTGGAATACCAAAATGTTTCAAATATTCAAAAACTGTCAAAAAAAAACATTCTATGTATTTAAACCTTTACATCAAGTAACTCAGTAGTTATTTTAACAAAGTGGTTGACTTGTTGTTTATATAGCTACGATTTGAGATCATATTACTACACTAAAAAACAATGTATATACTAAACAGTAATTCATATCTACATAGAACTTTATACAACCCAGTATAAAGTACTACATAACTATAAACCCCACCCCCACTCCCATCGTTCCTGAGCTTACTCATTCAATAAAATAAAAAAATATATAAACAGTACGTAAATATTTTCCAGGTAGAGGAAATAAGTTGTTTTCAGAAAATCAGTAACATAAATGACACCTCTTATTAATTTCAGTGGAAATAATAAAAACCAGAGAATTATTATTCAAATTAATAATAATAATAAAGATTAATATTTTATGGTTTGTAGAAGTATTATACTGTAGTACAATGAACTTAATGAACACCCCTCACTCCTATGCTTACATATTGGCATACATAGTACTTTTGATTAGGGATATTGTGGATATTCGCATCCACATCCGCAATAATCAATGCTCTTTGCGGATGCGGCTGTTGCTTTTTATTATACCATATAGATTATTAAAAATTATTACTATTTTTTTCCTTTATTCATGTATCTCAATTTACTATCTCTGAAAAAAACTTAACATATACTTGATATACACTTGACATATACTTTCCTGCTTTTGATACTAGTTTTGCTTAGGGGTGCGTATTCAAGTATGTTTTTTTATTCAGTCCAAAATAAAAATAAAAATTTTTTAATCTGACAAACTTATAATTTAAACAAAAAAGCACAGTACAGAAAAAGTATCAACAAATCTGTTGTTGTTAAATGAAATGAATATTTTTATTTTTGACAGAAGTTTCGGATACGATGTTTCTTCTTCCGAAAAAATTAAAATGTTATTTCTGACTAATTATATTTTTTATCACTTTTTTTTTGTATGACATAATTATATTTTCTGATTAAGGAACTGTGTTTACAAAAAAATATTCACTACAAAATTTGTTAAGCTTTACACTTTACTCTCTCTTCTGTTAAGGCGTTGTGTGTACTCGGAACAGGAAGGTTATGGGTTTAAATCCCGACATCGATAGTTTGTCAATTATTAAAAATAAAAGGGGGGCGGTTAATTGACTAAACTGTCGGCGTATGAACAAGAACTAAGTAACTGGCTATGCTTGTGATGGTTTTCTGCAGTTTCCTTCACGAACTCCAGATGAATATCGGCATAGTTCCTACCAAAGTCGGCTGCAGCCGCACATCCTACCAATTCCTAGTTTACACACAAAATACCTTATCATCCACTCACATCCTCACATCTTTAGGCATCACAATGGACCTTATGGTCAAAGTGTATCCCGTCAAGGACAGCCTCTACAATCCATCTAACTTACTCTCTTTCATTTGATGCGTTGATTTTCGTATTTATTTTGGTGAGTGTAGTTTTCGATTAATATCCGCCATGTCGCATTTTATAGGACATTATAAAGCCTATAACCAGAATGTTAATTTGCATCAGTCAATATCCCATTCATAAAATTTTCATGAGGCCTCAAGAAGATACGAGTCAGGTAAGATGATCTTCTGAAAAAATTGACCCTACAAATTAGGGATCGGAAATGAGCCGTTTCCAAGTTGTTTTTAACTGACTATATCACCCAATTGTGAGGCGGTCAGCAAAATTAGCAACAAGTTGTATATATTCCCGGAGAATAATTTCGGTTAGAATGAGAAGGAAAGGCTAGTCACATATCTTTTAATTGTGCGTTACGCTAGGGTTAAGCCGCAAGCCTACATACGTTGCAAAACACTCAATTCGAAAATCAAACTGATTAGTTCTTCTTTTTATGTGCACAAATTTAATAATGAAAATGGACCAAATAATTTTATATTCGCTTTTATGTGGTAAAATAAAAGGTAGTCCGTATTATTTGTATAAAAAAATTACGTTACTATGTTTAGCCTAGCCGTGACCCACCCCGTCAGAAGAGGGATTATCGTGCACTAGGTCAAGTAGTTCAGATTATTTATATGTTTTGTGTTAAGCGAATATAAATTTTCGACTTTGAACAATCCATCGCTTCCCCCGCAGTTTTTTTTTCTGATTAATACTTCTTTAACCAAATGTGGGTACTATTTAAATTCCGTCACAAAAATGCCAACAACTTTTAAAGGAAGCAAACTATTGTTCGTAATTTTAGACTATTCTTTATTTACCAATTTTTTTAGATAAGTGGCAGTGAAGTTATTACTACCATAATCAGACACACACAAAAAATGATGTTGCTTTCTAACAGCTCAGCAAAATTACCCCTTTTGAAATAATTTACCTAAAAATAAAATTGCGTTTATGAATGTTAGGAAAAAGAATTACTGTAAAACATTTAATCTTCTACAAAATTTATAATGGCTATTTCGTAAATACTCATTTTATTCCTCTTCAATCCAAAATGGCGGAGCAAGCGGTATTCGTTCAAAATTGTAGTGTACTCGTACTAGATCTTCGACTTCAATATCTATTTTGGTAATTTCGAACACATTGGTTCCAACACAAGATAAAAAGTTCGAGTGGCTTGGTTTATTCCAACACAATACCAACATTTCCATTAACATCCCTAAACGTAAAACATATCAAACTTTCAGAATTACCCAACTGTTCGCTAGATAAATCTACCTCACGACTGGACTATTTTTATCCTAAATAAATTTTTGTGTTTTTAATCAATCTGAAATATTTTTTATACCTTTAGTTTCATTACCTGGATTTCTGATAATATCTGCTATGTAAACAATTTTTTAGTTGTTTTTGATTTTTGCATTCGAAATTTAACTTCGTATTCTTTGCACTAAGAAATGATGGTCGATAATAATACGTTATTTGTGGTTAAGACCTAATAGCTGGTATCGAATATACTATTAAACTTAATGTTGCACATTTTATGTTGTTTCTAAAAATTGTTTTTATTTAAAATGATATAGCTAGAGACTAATAAACATCAAAGAAAAAATCCATCACGTAGGTGCTACGCAGACTAGCATATTTTCTTAGAGGAAAGAATCATAATGAAAAAATTCGTTACGCAGGAGCTGCGTCAACTTAGCGAATTTCCTTAAAGTACATAAATCACTCTCTAGCGGTCATAATTTTAGTGTGATCAAAATGAAATATAATATCTGATATGACTTTAGTTTTTGCAAAAATTAAATTTATTAATAGCCAAAATAGAACTGTATAACAATTATAGTTTATAGTTAATATGGAAACGACAGTCAAAATTTTTTACAATAAAATGTATTTTA
Organism: Nineta flava; assembly: GCA_963920215.1. Lineage (NCBI taxonomy): Eukaryota > Metazoa > Arthropoda > Insecta > Neuroptera > Chrysopidae > Nineta > Nineta flava. Next base: position 30,842,794 of record OY986042.1, on the reverse strand, counting down.
TGTATTCGTATCAAACAAACAGAAAATATTTAAAAATATTTTTATATCTCTCTTAATATTACAATAATCGAAAAGTGTATAAGGAGTAAAGTTGTAGAAAATCAAGTTTGCTACAATTCATTACTGGATCATTTTTCTCAAACTCTAATGTGAACAGAGATATTTAGAATTTTAACTTTTAATCGTTAATTGTAAATATTTCTGTGAATATTAGTGTAACAGAAAAATGACAAGAAACAAAATTACAGTAAAGCTTAGTACCTACAACTTAACTCCTGTTAAATTTTTCGATTTTTCAATATTAAGGGAGATACTCAAATTTTCAAAATTTTCCCCCTCCCTCTAAACCCCTTTTCCCTCGACCAATTTTACCCATTAACGAACTTGACCTTTAGAATACCAAAAGCGCCTCAAATACCAATTTTTATTGCAATCGGAATAAAACTGTGACCGCTAGAGAGTCCACAGATATTTTAAAAAAGTTCATATATATATATATATATATACAAATTTTAGCGATAGTGATTTTTAACATCTAATAGGTAGGATCAATGAACATTTGAAGAAATTTTTACGAAATTCTAACATTGGTGCAAAAACATTAGCTGCATTTCCTTCCTGAGGAAATTCGCTAATACAAAACAAAAAAATAACCATGACAACATTAGTCGACAATATCAATTAGTATAAGTATTAAAAAATTATAATTGCATATATTTCTGTAAATAATAAGGGTACAGAAATTTTTTTCAGAAAACAAATTGTAATAAAAACCTTCTCCCTTTCCCTTTGATCGATTTACCCAATTAACGAACTTGGCATTTCAAATACCAAAAGCACGTCAAGTGTCAAATTTAATTCCAATCGAACCAAATCGTGGCCTCTACGGCGATAAAATTCCATGCTGTAGAGCAGTGTTAAGCAAGCTTCAATTAAAAATGATCTATCATTTTCATAATCGTCTACTTCTGAACTTTTCTAACGAATTACCTATAATTTATGTACCCAAGATAATAAGAGTCGCAAAGAGTTTTTCGAGAGGCCAGAGATTAATGCAGGAATATAGATTTTAAATCTACTTCAAGTAGAACATTTTGCGTTTGTTTTGCTTTTTTATATGCTTAAATAAATATCAAGTTAGGAGAATCAGCAACTTGTAATAAAAATATGCACAAAATGGATAAAAAGACTTGAAGTTGAATTATTGTTGGTATTAAACTGTACCAAATCTGTTAAAAATTCATCTTTATAAATAAAAATTAAAGCTGTTCGTTGGCAAGCGCATCCTTTAAGAACGGCTGGACCGATTTGATTAATTTTTTTTTAATGTTCGTAATAATCCGAATAAAGTTTTTATGGAAAGAAAAATTGGAAAAGTTCCCCGTAAAATTGGAAAATTCGAAGGATGGTGAAAGTGTTTTTTTTTTAATTTTTAAAATTTATTTATTAGTTTTTAAAGATATCGTTTTTAGTTCAAATTTTGAAAAACTAATGCTTCGGGGGAAAGGGGGAATTATTTGTTGAAAGGGACAAAGAAAGGTTACATATAATAAAAATTCAAACAATTTTTTTTCAGTTTTGTACAATGATTCAGTGAGTTTTAAAAAGAATGATTAATATTTAACATACACGATTTGTTTGTGTCAACTTTCTCAATTACTGTACAAAAAACAACATATACAAGATAATATATTTTATGTGAGTAAATAAATTTTAACTCATCAAATACATTTTTCATCGCCCCCGCTTATCATGCAACAACTAATTATATTTAATCAAAATTTTAACATAGGATGAAAACACGTGAATCATTATCAAATAAATTCACTGAAGCTTTGCTAAACTTAATCTAGATTGTGAAATCAAGTTCATTAATTTAAATTTTAATTAAAAAATTCGTCCCGAATTGAGTTAATACAACCATAAGTGTAACTATTAAACTTAGATAGCTGAATACAATTGAAAACGTTTTCGTACAATATTATTATATCATAATTTTGATTCATTTAATTAATTTTTATACCCGGTATATATAATATACGCAGACAAAAAATTTGTGTTAGGTATTCATGGTGTTGAAATTTTGTGTGTGTGTTCTGAAGCCAAAAAGTAAACCTGGTTAACTCAGGAAGAAAGTCTGCAATTGGATATACATAGTACTCGTTAGAACTCTTCTAACGAATTACGTATATTTTATGTACCCAAGATCATAAGAGTCGCAAAGAGTTTTTTGAGAGGCCAGAGATTGATACAGGAATATGAATTTTAAATCTACTTCAAGAAGGAACTTCCTTGTTAACTCAGGAAGAAAGCTGCAATTGGATATACATAGTACCATAATTAGGTGCTAATTTGGAGCTAAGTTTGTAAATTTGGTGCTATTTGGGCTTAGCCAAAAATCCAATTCCAAGAGTCCTCTGCTGACTTAAACTAGCAAAGGATTACCTAGAAAAGCCAGCAAAATGGATTTATATTGTACCATAATAGATGTTATTTAAGTGCTTAGTTTGGAGCTTAGTTTGTACTTTTGGATTGTAATATTTGGATTTAGCCACAATTCCAAAATCAAATATTACGTTTTAGAAACTTTTATTTTTTTCAAAAGCAACTTTGAGGTATTATTTAGGTCACCCCCTTCCCTTCCACCGTTTTTGTTTTACGTTACGTAACCTATTAAGCCGTTAAAATTTTACCTGGTACATATATTATAAATAGAAAGGTATATTAAGTTTAGTCTCGACTTTGTCTGTCTCCCTGTTAACATTATAAGTCAAAAACGAAAAGAGATAGCGAGCTGAAATTTTATGTGTGTAAGTTCTAGAGCTTTAAATTGAGGTAAAGTTCGTGAATGGGCAAAATCGGATCGCCGTTCATCGCTTAAAGACAAATAATAAACAACTTTTGTTGCACAGTTTTTTCCATTAACTCACTATATACCAAGTATTGAAGCAATTGATTCAGTCAGTTGCACTTTTTACTTGTTGAAATAGCAAAATGATAAAAGATAAAGAATATTAAAGAAATATTTTACAATCAATCACATTTCGTCAGGCTTTGAACCATCTCAGTTTTATCGTCCGTTTTATTGTTTATTAATTTTTCGTGCACCTATCATTTACTTATGTTGACAGGACCATTGATTTTGGCTAACGCCTTTTATTAGAGATTTGTGGATATCCTAGTTTCAAACTCTTGCTTGGACTATAAATTAGAAATTCACCCATTTAAATTGCATAAAAACATCTGTGAACACAAACGCCGTAGTAAGATGTTCAATTTTTAATGTGTGTTAAATAAATAAGATTTAGTTTGTTTTAAAAAAAAATATTAAACTAGAAGAAAAAGAACACCCGTTAATTAAACGTTTGCAATGTACGTACGAGTATACCAACCAACACTAATGAAACATTTATTTAAATAAAAACCCTATAATTATATGAACAGAATAAAGTTTTTCCTGTTTTTGTTTTTGTTTTTTTTTTTTTTGCCTGTACATAATAATATTTATACTGGTATCACACATTATTACATTAATTATTTTTAATATTATAATAAATTTTATCCGAAACAAGGTATATTTCACAAATCCTGTTTGTACATTAAAACGAAAGCTTATAATAATAATGTGGTTTTTTCTTTTCTTCTTCCCTTTACGTTTTAAAGCTCATATCAATATTACCGTTTTGATACATCTTTACGATGTAGTAAATAAATGTATTGTCGTTATATGTATTGGCGTGTTTTTTACATATTAAATGGTTACATTATTTTATGTTTATAATTATAATTTTCAACAAAGTAGCAATCGATTCTTTAATGTATCATATTATATAGATTGTGTGGTTTATTTACATTATTCAATTTGTTTGTAAACTACTGGTTGGAATATTTAGAAACCGTTCAAGTGGCCGAGTGGTCTAAGGCGTTATGTCTGAGACGTTATGTCGACTTGGAACTGGGAGGTTATGGTTTCGAATCCCGACATCGGCAGTTTGTCAATTATTAAGAGAAAAAAAAGGGCGGTTAATTGACTAAATTGTCGGCGTATGGACAAGAACGAAGTAACCGGCTATGCTTGATAAGGTTTTCTGCAGTTTCCTTCACGAACTCCAGATGATGTCGGCATAGTTGCTATCAGAATCGGCTGCAGCCGAACATCCTGCCGATTCATAGTCTACACACAAAAATTCCTTCCACTCCACTCACATCCTCACATAAGGGTGAATTTTATCAAAATCAGATGGCATTGATACACACAATTCACTTATTAGAGCTTAAATTGCAAATGCCATTCAATTTAAACAATTGTTAAACTATTAAACAATTAAAACATTTTTTTTTTCGATTTGTTTAGAAAATTCAAAAAAAAGGGTTTTTTGGCGACTTTGAAGGGTTGTTTCTCAGAAACTGCTCATCACGATCGGATGGCATTTTTTTACAACATATATTGGTACCAATAAATAAGCTCACCCATTTTGGAGGGGTTGCCTCACAACTTTTTTTCTATATTCGCGAGTGCGAAAGCGGATGGCAAAAAATTGTTATTATATAAATAGGGTATAAAGTTCAAGGCAATCGTATTTTCATCCAGTTGCCTCGTCAAAAAAGTTTATGTTTGCCCCCCCTAACTCTGCTCTCGACCATTTGGAATCAATCGGACGGTACGGGGAGGTTCAGTATCACTTCAAGACCCAGATTACCACTCGCCATCGAACATATGGAAACATGTTCGTGGCGTGCTTCGTACATGATAGACTTAATAACTTAATAATAATAATAATATAATAATGGGGTTTTGCCTCCGTTTCTCATACTCTACGGTCTATTACAGAGGCACCCACATCATTATTTGTTAACCATTTATTTATTTTTTAACCATACATTATTTTTAATGTTGTGGATGGAGGACAAGGAATTTGTATGCAGACAAGGAACTGATAAGTTCCCTTCAAGAACTCCAGATGAATATCGGCATAGTTCCTATCAATGTCGGCTGCAGCCTCGCAACCTATCAATTCCTATAGACATAATAACTTGTAATTTATTATTTGACTAATGCATCTAGGGTAAATCATCAGATCTCCACCAAATGTTTGGGGAACTATACTAATTAGTGAAAATTCTCTTTTAGAGTGAACACAGTCAAAAACCTGAAATTCAGTCAGAAATTAAATAAAATTAGTACTCCACCACACAATAAGTGGTAATTTTAACCAATGTAATTCAACCAAGCGAAACGATAAATATACTATAAACTTTTTTTTTTATTGGTGTAACCAAAGTTTAAATATTCATGAATATTTTGTTTGTTAGGTTGTTGTTTTTTAATCATTTAGTTTTATTTGTACATTTTTTATTTTCATAACGCAATAACCCTATACAGTTAAGTTTAAAATATCTATGATTTGTTTATACGGTGTTTCTCAAATGTAACTCCATTGATCTGAAAGAATCTACTAACAAATTAAATTCAAAAATAATTCAGAAACAATTGGTTCTCTACTTAAACCACTACATAACTATTGGTATGGACTCACAAGATGAAAATGTGAAAAACTGAAAAAGAGTTATACGGAAGGTCATTTCCTACCATTTTAATTCAATTTAATATTATCCCATGTCTAACGACTATCGAGTTATTCACGATTTTCGATTTTTTTCTCTTTCTGAATGTAGGCCAACGAATATCTATACTGAAATAATTTGTCTACAACTCCCCAAATGTATTAAGGACGTTCGAAAGAGAAAAACAAATGCAGAGAAGTTCCTGTAAATTAAATATGTTACAAAAAAAGTCAATACGAATTCATTGGAAGGCGTCAAAATGTTAGTTCAATTGCATTTTTTCATTTTTTTCGATATTGAAAATCATACTTTTAACATTGAGTCTTATGGAGAAACTACAAATTTAATCTTTATAATCGAATAAAACATAGTTTAAAATGCAGAGAAATTTTTATAAATTGTTGTAAATTTTTCTATGTAAATTGTTGTTAAATAAACAAGCATTTATTTGAGCTAAAGATGAAGGTATTTTCAAATGTATATGGAAAGTAATAATGAATTATATAAGTAAATTTATCATTTTAGAGAAGCAAAACACAATATTTACTGTTTTATTTAAAATAAAAGAAACATTACGAGTCACGCCTCACGAGTATTATTATTTACCAAATAACCATAGATTATATAAATTTAGTTTCAACGTATACATTAAATCTGTAACGCTGCGGGCATGCTCAGTCGCTTGATACCCCCCCCCCCTTACGTCTTTCCCCGCAAAATGAACTCTTTCGAACGTCCTTAATACGGCTACTTGGACGGGTAATTGTGGCCAGCTCACGTGCTGCGGGTCTACTTAACCATACTCACGTCAAATAAGTATTGTTTAGTTTTCAGTACTCCCCACACCTACTGATCTATTTGCCGAGTTCATCTTCTTCAGAATCTCGAAGTTCACGTACAATCCATCGACAATCCGCGTACAATCTAGCTACATCATTTATGAAATATATCTTCAACGATACCCCCAGTTTCATGGCAAAGCTAGGATCTATACTCTTAAACTGGGCCTGAATAGTTCTCAGTGGTTCTCGAGCACATTAACAGACATCACATTAACGGAATATATTAAATATAGAATTGTATCTTAGCCTTTTAATAAAAATTTTATTTACATTTTATTCGGTTTAATGGTGTGAATTTCGCCGTCAACTTTAGGAGTGCTTTGATTCAAGAAATCAATCGTATCAAATAAATTGACTTACAGAAATGTGAATATGTAAATATAGTCTATACATAGAGGTCATCTGGTATTCACATCAGATAATTTTTGTATTTTGAAACTGTTATTATTGGCTCAAATATTTACATATGTAGAAAAAAAATTTTAAATAAAAATTATTTGACGAAATATATATTAACAAGTACACTCAATAAATTACTTGTATATGAGTTCAACCAAAAAAAAGCTCGCATGTGCTCTGATAACTTTTGAAAACAAACAAACATGGTTAGTATTTTTTGATGTGAAAAATATAAATATAAATACAAAAGTTATATTTCTAATATACAAATAATTAAAATGTAGATATAGGTGCTAACTTTGGCTCGCGTCCACGGCCGTGTGGATTTCCGATATGTACTGTAATTGATTTTAAGCGGAGAATGAAGTTTGTCTATCAATCTTTGACTTTTCAAATTTTGCTAACTCAAGTCAACGATTTACGTTTTTTGAAACTGTATACAAACGAAATTATAATTGATGAAATTGAATTAAGCTTAATGTCCTTCATGTAGACCAGTCCAAATGGCCGAGGGGTTTAAGGGTAGGTTATGGGTTCGAATCCCGATATTGGCAGTTTGTCCATTATTAAGGAAAAAAAAAGGAGCGGTTGACTAAACTGTCGGCATATGGACAAATCGAGGCAACCGGCTATACTTAAGAAGGTTTTCTGCAGTTTCTTTCACGAACTACAGATGGATATCGGTATAGTGCCTATCATAATCGGCTGCAGCCGCATATCCTACCACTTCCTAGCCTATACACAAAAATTTCTTCCACTCCACTCACATCCTCACATCCTGGCATCACAATGGACCTTATGGTCGAAGTGTAGCCCGTCCAGGACAGCCTATACAATCTATGTCCTTTACGTAAGTAAAAAAGTCAACTTTTCGACCGATTGTGAAACGATTGTGAAACGATTACCTTAAGTGTTGGCGTGATTTTTTTTTGAAGTTGTACTTCTTTCGGCGCGTTATGAAAATCCAATCAGAATGTGTTTTCAGCATGAAACGAATCAACGAAACGCTGATATAAAACTCGACTAATGTAGCACTCGCTCAATCAATGTTACATAGTTTTCTATCCTGCTGTATTACACAGTGTTTGAGAAACATTTGAACGATAATAATAATGATAATAATGGGGTTTAACCTCCATTTTTGAGACACGACAGTCTATAACATACGCCACCCACATCATTATTTTTCAACCTTTATTAATTATCACTTTACATTTTTATGATGTGCGTGGAGGAACAGGAATTCGTATGCAGACTAGGAATTGGTAGGTGTACGGCTGCAGCCGACTTTGATAGGAACTATGCCGATATTCGTCTGGAGTTCGTGAAGGAAAACTGCAGAAAACCTTCACAGGCATAGCCGGTTACTTCGTACTTGTCCATACGCCGACAGTTTAGTCAATCAACCGACCCATTAATTTTTAATTGACAAACTGCCGGTGTCTGGATTCGAATGCATAACCGTCTAGTTCCAAATAGAAACAACACCTTAACAAGCGCGGCTACTTGGCTGGTGGCTGATGGAAATGGAAATGAACTGGAGTAGCTGAAACCACACACATGTCACTTGAAAGATTAGATTTTAAAGAAAGACTTACATTATATAAATTTGTTAATGAAGAATTCAAAATAAATTTAATAATATTATTTAGACTAAATAATACAACTGTAATGTTTTTAATAGATTAATTTTATGCACACACACACAAAAAACATAATGTTGGTAACATTTGTGCAACAACAAAAAATTTGTCAAGCCTTGTCATATAATTGTTTAAGGTTCGGTAAAATTAATTCAGAAAAGTATCCTTTTATCTATTGGCTTGATATGACAAGATATGGGTTATTAAAAACTCTGACAGATACACATGAATCGTCATCTTCAGTGAGAAAAAAAAAATAGGGATCTCTAAAAGATTCTTGAAAAACCTTTGAATACACATTTTGAGCTTAACTAAACTGGTTCAGGTGTAGAGGTAGAGGTAGATTGAGAAGACTGCCCTGGACGGGCTACACTTCGACCATAAGGTCGTGAGGATGTGAGTGGAGTGGAAGGAATTTGTGAGTAGACTTGGAATTGGTAGGATAAGCGGCTGCAGCCGACTATGATAGGAACTATGCTGATATTCATCTGTAGTTCGTGAAGGAAACTGCAGAAAACCTTCTCAAGCATAGCCGGTTACTTCGTTCTTGTCCATACGCCGACTGTCAATTATAACCGCCCCTTTTTTTTTATAATTGACAAACTGCCGATGTCGGGATTCGAACCCATAACCTCCCAGTTTCCAAGTACTGCATAATGCACAGACGTAACGCCTTAGACCGCTCGGCTACTTGGACTGGTGGTTCTGGGGTATACGGACACCCAATAGAACAGATAATTTTCAATTTTGCGTTTTCATTTTTATTTTTGTATTTTCAACAATACAACAAATTACTTCAATCAATTCAGCATACAAAAACAATTCCGGTAAATGTCCAAGGATAACCTAAGCCTATATATATATATATATATACATATATTTAACTAAAGCAACTAGACATTGATTAAAGTCCAAGATCTAGTCGCGAGTACACTTCAAACTCGTTAGATTCTAGGTCATTTGTGACTGCTTGCTAAAATGGAGGAAAATGTTTTTACAGAATAGTTTTCTGATAATAATTTTAACACAATATATATTATGTATGTTTCCCAAAAAACTCAACAAAAAATGAGGTTATGTTTTTCTACACTCTCTAACTATAAAGGCTACAACAACCCCATGATCTTATCCGTTCATAAATGTGTGTATCACATATTAATTTGCATTTCTGTAACTAAAAACATAAATACTTACATTTATGTGTATATATTGTATGGTGCCTTAAGGATGTACAAGCACTGATATATAGTCTATTTGTAAAATTCTTCAAAATCTTATACCAGTTGTTTAGTTTACATCTTCGTATAGCAGATGTCCCACGAGTATGAGAGAGAACATATGTATTCATAAAGCAATGTGTATGAGAAGGAGGTTATAGCTTTGATAAACAAGCGTATTATTCAAAACAGTGAATAATATTCATAACTGTTCGAGTGGTTGGTGATTGTCTCATACAACACAACACAACACAACAGTATCAAAACACAAACAACACATACAAAAAAACACATAGGCACATACAAGACAACAGATACAAAACAAACCTATAAGACCTCCTCCTCATACACATTGCTTAATGGATACATATGTACTCTCTCATACTTGTGGGAGATCTGCTATGCGAAGATGTAAACTAAACAACTGGTATAGTATATTCATAAAAACCCACAATAATGTTTATTATTTTTGTCATAAGTTAAAATTTAAATTTAATTTAGGCCCGTCATACCGGGCCTAAAAAAAGATATTTAAGAAAAAAACCTAAGATTTCGGCAAATTTATTTATATTTATATTTTTTATTGCGTAGTTTTATTCATCTCATTTTATTCCAAATGAAAATTATCAAAATATGTCCAAATATGTGTAAAAATATAGGTTTCTCCATAAGAGCAATGCATTAACACTCGAGCTTTAACATTAAATAATTAATTCAAGACCCCCGTAACCCCCCCCCCCTGAAACCTTTATAATTGATTTATATGCAGTTCAACTACATGTTTAAAAAAATCAAGCCTTAAACTTTTTGAAGCTCTAGTGCTCGTACATCCTTAATATGTTGCCTAGCAAGAGATATTGTAAATATACACAGTTCACAGTTTGCAGTGCATGCCATAATAATTTTAAATTTATATGGTATTGTACACATTCATGCCCTTATATATTGGGGCATTATTTATTTTTCTACAAATTTTATTCAACCCTTTTTGAATATCAATAAATTAACAAGTAACTTTTATTAACTTCAATAAAGTATCTTTAAAACGTTAATACCTATTTCTAACGTAATATTGTTAATTTTACGAAATTCTAACAAAACCTGAATAATTCAGGCTTGTGAAAAAAAGAGTAAACCTTGGACTGAAAGTCAGAAAGCTTAACTTTTCCACTTTTTTGACATTTTTATGACTGACTAAAAAGTTATTTAGTCAGTCAAGTCAGTCTAAATGTTAGAGTCAAGATATTTTCTACTAATTTGACTTAATGCATTTATTTGTATGATTTATCTCAAGATGTAGTGAAAAATGTTTTTGTTCAAGTGTTCGTAAAATGATATACTTGGTCCATTTCCGCATATGTGCCTGCCCGTTCATAAACACGACAATTCAAAAACGAAAAGCGATAACAAGCTCTAATTATGTTTGTATGGCTTAGAGCTAAAAAGTAACTTCAAGTTCATGAATGAGCAAGATCGCTTCGCGCTACCACCACAACTAGGGCAAAAAATATTTATCTTATAAACCGTAAGAGATATGTTATTTTCAACGCTTAATTTTACTGGATAAAAAAGGAATCATAAGACTTATACAAATAAGTTTATTTTGGGAACAATTATTTAAATATTCAGTATTATTGTTTTGATAACTGACAAGTTATCTGACATTTAACTGACATTAAATCAAGTTTAATGTGTAGTATTATCTTCTTTACATATAAATGAGAAAATATTTGAATTGTTTGGAATGATGAGAGAATACCCTAGGTAAATTTTCTGTACGACTCCAGAAAAACTATCAGAAGTTCAAAACTACAAAAACCGTTTCAAAGTAACAGTTGTTTTTGACCATTCCAAAGTAATTACCGGGCCAGATCTTTAATATAGTTTATAGTTTCTAAAGAAATGCCCACATTAACAAAATTATGAAATAAATTATTTGTCAATAAAATTAACTGTGAAAATTAAGAAAAAATAATTATCTGACTTAAATAAAAGCACACATAATAGATTACGCTTTCGGTTGCACAGAATAGACCGCCATGTTTTTTAAGCCCCACCCCCAGGGCATCTCTCATATTGTTTTTGCTCGGAAAAACTGATCAATAGATAAATTGAATTTCCTATAGTTTTACTTATGCTCAATTTGTCAAAAGATAATATATTCCAAATACTGTGTTTTCACCCTCCCTCTAAACACCCAATTCCTCTCGACCGATTTCACATTCTCGAACTAGGTCATTTAAATATCGAAAGCACGTTGTATACGAAATTTCATTCCGATCGGTTTTTTTTTTAAACTTAATGGAATATTTAATTTAGAAAATAATACATGAATACAATTTTCAATTAAAACAAGTGCCAATAATAGAAAATAAATTTAATTACTTCACATAAAATTGAAATTGAATTGAGTTGATTTTATAAACAATAATATTTATTGAATTACCTTCAATTTACTGTATAAACAATTTAATAATACTATTTTACATATGTAATGTGCTTCTGATTTATAGCTAATTAAATTGGTCACATGTATATAAATAATTTTGGAAGGCATTTAATATACTTCGACATAATACGTAATGGAAAACTCGTTGAATAATTACAGTACACTTTTTATACTCGGTTACAGTACACTCTTTATATTCGACAAAAAATATTTGATATCCCAGCAAAAACAAGAATGTTTACCTAGAAAAGTATAAATATCAGATTATCAAATGATAATTAATGAGAACTCTAGGTTTTTGAAAATTTCAAATTCGCCCCAAAACGTAAATCAGTTTTTGTATTATAAATACGTATTTCGACTACAAAGTAGTCATCATCAGTATAAATTAGCTAGTCGTAATTTACTCTTTTGTAAGGACCAAGTTTATTAACAACAGTGAGAAAATGATTGATAAATATTCGAGTTTTTCAAGTCCATAGTTTTCATATTTTACAGCAAGTGGTCCGATTTTATAACATCTCATAGCTTTTTTGGGGCCTTGATACAGAGGCGTAATAAACGTACGTCTCTTATCCTTCCTAACTATAAATCAGAACGTTAGCATGCAAATGTACTTTAAAATGAGGCGGCGGAACTTTTTCAATTACCTAGGGTGGCGAATTGTCTTAATCCAAGTTTTCATTGAACGTTTGCTAATTACACTACCAAAAAATTGGTTTATGGAATGAGTGTTCATTAGTGAACACTCCGAAGCAATAAAATATTGACAAATATCTTAAATTATAAAAACAGACTCTGCATTATTTACAGGCCTTATATGTGCAACTTTTCTGTAAAATCAATATCTCAATTTACACACACTATACACAATATTACAATCGCACAAGCGTGCCGTTTTATTTTGCTATAAACTATGCTGCTATCTCAGCAGCGCACAAAAAAGGATGATCCCTGAATAAGAATGTTGGGGTAGCTTATCATTTCCTCTACGCAAAGATGCAGAGATTAAATTTTCATTATTTACCATTTCTCATCAGTAGGATAGACTCGTACTTATGATTCATGCAAAATATTTGAGTTCTGTCGGTAGCTGTTTCGTAGAAGAGGCTCCAACATCAAAGGGCGCATTCCTTCATACATGCGACGGACCGTATAGGCCGTATTAGGACGCTGAAGTTTATTCATTTTACAAAAAAATCGTTACTACATAAATTATTGGAAATTCTCTCTAGTTTATTTTATTACATACCTATTTTCATCGTATATTGTCAAAAAACAATATGACGGTGCGAGCCGAAAAGATACGAAGTGACAAAGAGAAAAGTCGAAAAGAGCACGTCCAAATCTATAAAATATCAATTTTCAAAAATCTTGGAAAATTTCCCCCTTTTTTACTTCAGATGATTAAACTATTACTTCTATACTATGTATCGTATTGGAAACTATCTTTCAATCTTGAAGAATATAAGTTTTGAAATAAGATACTTTTTAAGGTATTTTTGGGACAGGACATCAAACTTCACACATCGGATATTTAATTATATATACATACGGATAATTGATACAAATCTGCGGTATAATTTCATAGGAATTTCCATTTCAAAAACCTTTTGTAAAACAATCTATTTATTGTGTAATATTTCGTTTATTTGTAATGTTTATAATATATAGTCGAACCTGTTTCACTTAACAAGTTTCGCACTCATAAGAATCAATCGACGGGAATGTTTTTATTGACAGTTTGTTTAAACTACTCCACAAAACACTTTGCAACAGATATTTGCAACAGAATTCAATAACTCGGATCCTCTGATCAGTCTCCCTCAAAAGAATTCGATTTATAGATTCCTTGTATTTTACTCCTTGTGTTTGTCTCGATTTGTATTTGATTATAATAAGCTATAATCAATATTTCTATGAAATTATAAAGCATCGGTTTGGTTTCTTATAAGTACAGACTCTAGCTACTGAGGGATTTACAATGAAAAAATTCGTCACGTAGCCACATATAGTCTTGCGAGCTTTCTCAGAAGAAAGAATCATAAATATCAAATCAAATTACCATGACGACATTAGTACTATCAATTTAGAATCAGAACATTAAAATTGCAACTATTTCTGTAAATATTTAATTTTTCATTTTAGAAATATTAAGAGAGATATTCAAAATTGTATTCCTTCGCTTTTAATTTCCCCTTTTAATAATAAGTAGTAAGGGAAGGCCCCATTCGAAAAAATGGTGAAGACAAAAGTTGTAGGATATCAAGGGGGAAATCGGATGGGACTTTAAATTTGATCTTGAACTCGATTTCCAAGGTCATTTGAAGGGCATTTTTTTAAATAGGAATCCTATTTTTTTATTGCGAGAATGAAACGAGCAGGAAATTTTACGTTCAGTATGGTTTGTTTGGTTTGGGTACCGAAAGTCATCTCAAGGTCAAACGATGACCCAATTTTATCGGGCACCGCTAATAACTCGTCAGGGAATGCCACAATCGAACAAATGGTGGAGACAAAAGTTGTAGGATATTCAAGGAAAAGTCAATGAGTGACCTGGGATTTGACTTTGAACTCGATTTTCAAGGTCATTTGAAGGTCAACTTTCAGTTTTTCAATAGAAACCCTATGTTTTATTGCGGGAATGAAAATGGACATAATATAGTTTTATAATTATGACGAAACGCAGTACATATAGTTTTATAAATTAGATACGCTATATGTTATAAATTATATATATATATATATATATATATATATATATATATATATATATATATATATATATATATATATATATATATATATATATATATATATAGTCAGAGAACCAATATGGGCCCACGAACTCCTCTTCGTATTCAAACTTTGATATACACAGCAATATTAAGCGCTTGTGACTACAATCAACTGGATATTTTTCCCAACATAAATATAAATTTAAAAGATGGTCATTTTCGACATTTATTAGGTAGGATCGAATGACATTTTCAAAAACTGTTTGTGAAATTGTTTCATCGGTACAATCACAATAGTTGAACTTTCTTATGAAAGAATATTCGCTAAAAATGACGGGGTATTTAGGTAGTTAGTCTCACTTAACCCATTTACCCATTTCCCGCTTATTCAGGTTCCACTGTATAGTATATATAAATGTGTTAATGGTTTTCAATGGTATGATTTCATTCATGTTCTTCTATATAATTTTGAGGTGAATAAATAACATAAATGTTTTTCTGCTTTATATATTATGCATGAATATATTTTGTTGTTTATATATGTTGATGAATATATCTATATAGACCACATAATTTGTATATATGTTACTATAAATATATTAATCACTGTTATATATTGACGTTATAAACCATCTTTTAGTATTTATTTGAATAATTACATGTCCTAAATGTCCGAATTGTTCATTTATAGGACAAACTAAAGACAGAATTTGACAATTTTAATTCACACTTCAACTGATTTCGTTGTATGAATAAATTGGACTACAATTTACTTCTTGATCATTTGTACATGCTTTTATTTAACTTTACTTTTTTTTCTTTTGATAGTGACGGGAAAATTTTGCGAAATTTCGACTAATAACCAATCCATTGTATTATATCTGCTATCGTTCCTCCTTGAAATAGAATTTTGCTAGAAGCGTTGAGAATTAATATGCTGTATATTTAAATCGAAAATATCTAGGCCCTAAAAATACTAAAAAACAACTAGGCCCATAAGATCTGGATCTAGCCAGTATCAACCAAACCAAGAACTTTAAATAATGCTTACCGATTTGGGTAAAATTCACTATAGAACATAATTGAATTCAAAAAGAATCTGAAAATTCTTTAGCTTTTCCATATTCAAGGTTTTCAAAGCCGGTCACCATTCTGCTTATACGATAATCTCGTTAGTCGGTATTATCCAAGTCATTAAAAAAAACTTTTTAACAAAAAATAGAACCGACGAAAGAAGAAAGTAACTGAAAAGCAAAAAATAAAAACTTGTATACAAAAAATTAAAATTTCGAAAAAAGAAAGGAACTGAATAGCAGAAAAAACTAAGTCAATGTAAATACCTAAATAATTTTGAGTCGGCGCCAAAAAAACAATATATGTAATATTTTGTAATATTTACTTTAACCGAAAATCAGATTCACCCTTCGCCCATTTCGATGGAGATTTTTTGGCACCGACTCAAAATTATTAAGGCATTTTGTTAAAAAGTTTGTTTTTTCACTTTTCAGAGCCTTTCTTTTTTCGTACATGTTATAGTGTCATTAGAACTACATTAGTGTGCCAAGTTTCAACAGAATCGGTTCACAGATGACAATTCAGTGGGTGAACAATCCATTTTTCTCTATTTTTCTACCATAAGGCACTAATTTTTTCTTCAAATTTTATGGCACCTCGAAGTATACCAATAAAAAAGGAATTATTGAAATCGGACTTCTCTGTAAAAATTTATATATTTATATATATATATATATATATATATATTCTCTGTGTGTTAACACTTTGAAAGCACTCAATATCGTTATATATATATATATATATATATATATATATATATATTTATATATATATACATATATAACGATATTGAGTGCTTTCAAAGTGTTAACACACAGAGAATATACAGTGATTATGGTATGTGTTCTTTAGTGGAAGCGCCTGGAAGTCTTATTATTATTTTTTTTGTGGCTAAAATTTGAAATTTTTTTTCAAATTTTTATGGGACCAACTTTGAATCATTCCCTATCCAACAAAAAAAAATTATCAAAGTTGGACTAGTCTGTAAAAAGTTATGCGTCATACATTTAAAAAAATATATACAGGTTGAATTGAGTACCTCCTTTCGTCGGTAAAAAATATATCAAAAAGACTTAATAATAATCTAATGAAGCCGCGGGGTACGGCAGTATGCATACCTAATTTATTTATTTGTATTTAAATTATAGAATACTATTTTATTAAAATTATCATCAGCAAAAGAATACACAAATTCGAAAAAAAAAAAACGGAAGTCACCAAATTTAAAATAAAATACTGTTTCAATTTGCATTTTTATCCCCTTTTGATATAGTTATCCTATTTACAGGATGGTTAAACTGTGTTTAACTGAACAATACAATGTTGCTTCTGATCAAAAAGTATTCCTGATTACATTTTTATACCCGTCATATAAAATATACCAGGGTCTATTAACTTTAGTTCCGACCTTGTAACGGTTGAAAATATTGATCACAGAAAAAAAAATTTGGATGTAATTAGTCCATTTCCGCAAGGTTGTCCGTCCGCCAATCTGTCCGTAAACACGATAACTCAAAAACAAAAAGAGTTACCGAGCTGAAAATTCGTATGTGTGTTCTAGAGCTTAAAAGAGTCTAGTTCGTGAATAGGCAAAATCGGACCATTCTTAGGAAAAACTCCTATTTTACCCATTAACGAACTTGACCTTTAGAATACCAAAAGCGCCTTAAATACCAATTCCATTTCAATCGGAATAAAACTGTGACCGCTAAAGAGTCCACAAACATTTTAAAAAAAGTACATATGCTGATATATATATATATATATATATATATATATATATATATATATATATATATGTATACAAATTTTAGCGATAGTGATTTTTAATATTCTAATAGGTAGGATCGATGGACATTTGAAGAAATTTTTACGAAATTCCAACATTGGTGCAAAAACAATAGCTGTATTTCCTTTGGAGGAAATTCGCTAATATATATCAAAAAGGTTTATTATTTTAAATATATATAATAAATAATATTTGGACCTAATTTCGAAACATTTTATTCCATTAAATAAAGAATGTTTTGTGAATACTAATAAATTTTTCGTTAAGTATACGTATATCATTACACTAGATCCCATCGATGCTAGTTGAAACATTCATGAATGTTTTGAAAAACCGATGCATCCATAATAACGAATTCCGTTTTTAGCGATCAGCACGATCTCTAGGCGGTGGCCAGAACACTCCAGACATATCTGTGATCCTGCGACACTTATTCTTCATTCGCTCTCAGTCGAGCAATATTGTTAACAGGTGTCGATAAATAATCGATTTCACACTTGTAATCATTCCAATGACGTACTTGTGGTATTTGATAGGTTTGGTAAATCCATAAGTAGGCAAATCAACCAAGGGGGACAGAAGGTTTAGAGCGAGAGGGAAACGTTAAATTTGGAATATGTCATTTAATATTAATATAATATGTAATAATTAATACTAAATTATCGCCAACGAAACTTTATTTAATATGGGTTATAATTTCTTTATCTAAGATATTTTGTTAGTCTACGTAACTCCTACGTATTGTATTTTTAAGGTACTTCTTGATATAATTCTCCAAATTTTTTGTCGATAGCTCAGCTGTTTTTATGAAAAAATTCACCCTTTTGGGCCAATCATTCTTTGACGACCTCTTTCGGTTAAAGTCTGTCAGCATTGAGGTCCCATTGTTATACTCGAACAGCTTCAAAAGGTTTAAAGAATAGTAGCAAAGGCAGCCATATTTTGGTATAACAATGAAGATCACGGTCGAAGCGTGTCCCATCCCGGACAGCCGCAACAGCTTTACCTGAACATATACATATTTAATAGCAAGAGTTTGATTTTTTTTAAATCATAATGTAAGACACCCTATTTGTGTAGAAACTATATGTTTTCATTTCAAACATCTTACCCTTTAAACATATCCACGCAATTAACATTTCTCTATAATTTAAATACTTTTTATGGTAATATTATTATTTTCTACAAATATATTTACGAGAAAATTCTGTAATAATGATCTTTATCCTGTTTACTGCATTTTATCAAATGACTTTTTCTGATGCTCGTGTATAGAACAATGTCGTACTTCTAGTCATATTGAATATTTTAACCGTTACTTAGAAGAACTATGGGTGTGTTATGTTTCCAAATATTTTATCAATTTTATTTGTATTTGCAGAAAGAGGTATTTATTTATTAACTTGACTTTAACTACTAAACCAAATAATGGATAGCTAATAGCTAATTGTCAGTGAATGGAGTGTTGAATTTTCAAAACTTTGAGCCAAATATCATTTTTTATGTAACTTTCGGGTTTAAAAATAATTTAAACCCAATATTGGGTTAATAGAGGTTGTGTGGTTATTAATACTATTCAGAATAGAAACGATAGTATATCACAAACTTCTTTGGGTGATTAATATACAAAAAATATTTTACAAACAAGAATTTAGAGGCAAATGTGTGACATTTTTCGTTTTATTGAAGAATAATACGAAACACATCGTCGTAAGTAAGGGTTTTTTTTAATTTACCAACCATTGGTTTCGTCTTAAATATCTCTAGATGTATTTTTGGAGAATAATTTTTTTTTACTACTCCACTGTTTAAAATTTAGTATTGATATTTTTTCATATTTTTATTATTCAAAAAAAGTAATTTATATAATTGTTGGTTTATGCTAGTTGAGAATTTACATAATTTCAACAAACATTTACTTAGATCAGAAATGACTTGCGTATATACAAGCTTACTTCGATATTTCAGCACATATTTCAAATCAGTTACAAAGAGTATTTCTCTCTGGAAGTTACAAAAATTACTTCTCTCTGTGAGTTACAAAAAGAAAGGAGTTACAAAAATTACGTGTCTCAAGACACTTACTAAAAATAGTTGATTCACATGAATTAATCAGATGGTATTTAAAATTTTTTATTTTTTTCTTCAATTTACAAATTGAATATTTTTTATGGATTGTGCTGAAGTATCGAATGGGCGAATTAATGGTTTCTATCTGATTGTATCTAAGTATATTTTTTTTTGTATAATTTATTTAATTCACTATTCCGAAACTTGTGGTCTCTCAAACTTGTAACAATTCAATACACATTCTATACACACTTTTGCTGTACAATTTATATTTTATGTGAATATGCATTGACTTTTTCAATTTATAACTATATTGTTTGTATACGCTTGGTTTTTTTTGGCCGTGTATTTTTTCTTTACAGAAGCGTAATGTCTCTTTATATACAACTATGTATATGAATTAAATTTGTAATCCATATTTATATTTTTGCAAATCAGACATATTTGAACATATTTTTTTTTTACTGTAGTTTTCTTTTACTACAGTTTAATTTAGCACATATTCATGTAATCTTTGTTTTCATAACTTGTACAACCAAAGTTAATGTTTTAAGGATAGTTGTACTATCAGCGTATTAGATTAAAAATTATTTATTTCAAATATATTTTATTTTAACATATATTTTGCTTTGTTCCCTTTTTTGTACCTTTTTATTTTTTTCAGATTCGAATCACTTGTCGATAACTTAGACACTTACTGGATAGTAAAGATCTTACTACCTCAATATTATCTTTTTAATGGGCCCAGCTTTTATTGAAAGACTTTCGGTTCAACGTGTTATTTTTTTTATATTTACGTGTATGGCGTTAGCACCGATCGTTTTCTAATTTTCATAATTCCACATACAATACTCTGCTTTGGATTTTCTTTTCTAAAGTACCGTATATTTAGTTTACATTATTTTTTTTTTAAAAATATATCATAATACTTCTTTTAATTAAAATTACTAAATTAACTTAATTTCATATTTATGAAAATAATTGATAATTCAATTATTTTCTATAAAGTGTTTAGTTTTTTTTTTAAAACTAAATACTCAATTTTTTTTTAAATTAAACTCTACTAATTTTTTACATACACATATGGAAGCAGAGCAAATATCCATATGTGTCTTTTGTTTTCGATAGTTTTCACAAAGCTCGACTTGTGATTCTGAAATTCTTTTTGAAATTTGAAATGATTATAATTTTTCTTTATATTTATACATTTATATCTTTTACATTTTCTTTAATTCTATAATTATATTTAACTTAGTACTAATTTTTTTTTCTCTTTCTTCTATTTTCTTTGTGGTTTAAATTTTCATTATGCCGAGAACTACTCGTAATACACCAGGTACCCCAGGAGATGACGATCCTCCAGCTTCACCAGATGACTTATTCATCACGCCTCATCAAGTATCAGCGGTTAACTTAGCGGCTATAACTACGCAGATGCACACTACAGCTCAACAGTTCCATGCGTCAGTGCTGCACGTTTCGGATGTACAGCAACAAATACAACAGCAAAGCAAGCAGATAAGTAGCATTACCGATGCCTTGGCAACAATAACAACTACTCTATCAAATAATAACACTAGTTCAAATCAATTAACTTCAAATTTTAGTTTTTTTGCAAAACCGAGTATAGATTCCTTTATAAATAAAATCACTATTCTGGACATTTCTGTTCCAGAAAATATTATACAGTTTATTGTCGATACTCAACATTTAGTTGATATTAATTTTTTACCTATACACGTTCTTTTGAAATCTTTAATCAATAGGTGTGCTTCGAACGCACAAACATTTTGGTCTACTTGTTTGGCTGACTCTTTGTCTTGGCAAAATATTAAACATAATTTATTACAAGTTTATATTCCACCTTTGACTAAACAGATATTAATTGATAGATTGGTCCGGCGAAATCAACCTGACACTGAAAAATTTTCGACATTTGTTCCTTCAATAATAAAATTCGCGAACATCCTACTTAATGATTCATCTGAATCCGAAATCATACAAATTATTTTTGCTCATGCCAATAATTCTGTACTATCTATTCTTGGTTTATAAAAAATTCCCGATACTTATAAAGATTTGTATCAACTAATCACTAAAATTGAGGAAATTCAAGCGCGAATAACTACAACACCCGTCAGTGTAAACGTTACTTCAATTCAAAATACGCATAATGACTCTAAATTTTTTTGTACCTTCTGTAAAGGTACTAATCACAATTTTAAATATTGTTTTAAAAGAAAGAAAGATAATATAAATGTTAGTACTACGGTTCCAAAAAACTCGCAATAGACCCCAAGTTTCTTATTAATGATGTTATTTTAAATTATACTATTTTACCTCTACAAACCATTTTCATTCAAGGTTATCCTTTATTAACACTTTTTGATTCCGGTGCTACTGTTAATGCTAATTAAACTGCGACTTTTAATAAATTAAAATCTAACAATAGTAACATCGTCACCGAATCAATTGATAAAACTATTTCTTTGCCGGGAAATAATTTTTTTAAATGTAATTTAACTGCGAAACTTCATTTTAAATTGGCTAATTTTTCATGGACTCAAACTTTTTTTATAGTAGATTCATTACCGTTTGAGGTAATTTTAGGTGTTGCCACACTTAAAAATTGCAACATCATTTTGGACTTCTTTAAGTCGACGATCAAATTTTATTTTCATCCTAATGTTGAAATACCGTTTTCGGGTTTTTGTAATAATAATCGAATTATTAATACCATTGTCGAAGCGAAAGTAAATCTTAATAGCAAACAAACCAAAGTGTTGCAAACACTTCTTCAAAACTTTAAATCGATTTTTTCTGACATTCCTGGTCTTGCCAAGGGTTTTGAATATAAAATTAAGTTAATCGATAATATTCCGGTTTGTAAAGCTCCTTACTATCTAGCACCCGATAAAGCCAGACTTTTGGACGAGCATGTTCAAGAGCTTGTTACACAAGGGGTACTTTCTCCTTCGAACTCTAATTATAGCTCACCCGTCTTCTTTGTTAAAAAGAAAGACGATTCTTATCGGTTAGTCGCTGACTATAGGTTTGTTAACAAACATATAGAGTTTGATCCGATGAGTTCAGCCAGTATGGCTCATATTTTCGCTAGCTTAGGTAATTCGAAAGTGTTTACACTCCTCGACATGAAATCCAGTTTTCATCAGATAAAATTATCAGATGACTCGAAACATGTCACCGCGATCGTCACACAATATGGTCTGTTTGAATACAATACCATGCCTTTCGGGCTAAAGGTGGCTAGTCAATCATTAGCTCGTTTTTTAAATTCCAGTCTCGCAGAATTTCGTCATAAATTTCTTCTTATTTATTATGACGATTTAATTGTACATTCACCCGACATTGAATCACATTTAAATCACCTGAATCTCTTGTTCACTAAAATAAAGTCTATCGGTATCACTATTAATCCTTCTAAGGCTCGATTTTGTATGTCGAGGGTACGTTTGTTGGGTAGCGTAATATCCGCTGAGGGACGCTTTATAGACCCTATTAAGGTGCAAGCAATCAATGACATGCCAACTCCAAAAAACGTCAAAGAAGTTATGCGTCTAGTTGGGGCTGCGGCTTTTTACTCCCGCTATATTCCCATGTTCAGTCAGATTGTAGCTCCGTTAAACGATTTAAAAAAGAAAGGTGTTAGGTTCAAAATTACTAAGGTTCATCTTGATTCAATCTCTACTTTAAAAAAGTCTTTAGTAAGTGCGCCTGTCTTAAAACATCCTAATTTTGACAAACCTTTTGTGCTACAAACTGACGGATCAGCTACTGGTCTGGGCGCGGTATTACTTCAAAAGTATGATGACGGTTTGCACCCCATTATGTACTGTTCTCGAAAATTGAATCCAGCCGAATTAAAATATAACAGTCATGAATTAGAACTACTCGCAGTAGTAACGGCCCTAGATAAATTTAAAGATTTTTTAACCGACCGCAAGTTTACTCTACAGACTGACTGCAGGTCGTTATTGTGGATTTTTAATACCCCCAATAAATTTAATAAATTATCTAGGTGGATCCTTAAAATTTCGAGATATGACTTTACCCCGGAACATATTAAGGGCAAATTGAACAATATGGCCGATTTTCTATCTAGGTTATACGAAACTGACCATTTAATAGTGAACAAATTTTCTGATTCAAATCAAGATTAAGGCAAAAATTTCATTAAAGTTAAAGAGTTGCATAGCAATGATCCAGGTTATGCAAACCTTTTAAAAAAGATAACCAATACTTTGGATCAAACTGACTTAGAATCGGTGAATGAAGAAATCAGGAACAATGCGCAACTGAACTTTATTAACGTTTTAGCTAATACAAATTTTGATTACCTTTCTATTAAAAGCGAGCAACGTAACTCTCCCGAATGTAAAATCATTTATCAGAACCTTAAGGCTCAGATGAATGTCCCTAATTTTTGCATAAAGGATGGGTTAATATATAAGTTCGTCGGAAAGAATCGACTAAAACGTATATTTTTACCAGATAATTTACTCGATTACGTTCTTCGATATTATCATGATTCCAAGTATGCTGCGCATAATTCAGTAATTAAAACATTCCGTGAAATTAGTAAAATTTTTTACTACAAAAACCTCTATGCAAAAGTAAGGGACTATGTCAGAACCTGTAAAGTGTGCCAGGCTATAAGGCCATATACACGTAACGATAAGGTTCAGTTGAGTAGTTCCGTGCCGGAGTATACCCTACATACTTTGTACGTCGACTTTATCGGTCCTATTATTAGATCAAGTGAAGGTTTTAAATATATTTTTTCTATTGTAGATGGATTTTCAAAATTTGCTTTCGCCTTTCCATGTAAAAGGCAGACCAGTGACGTTGCCATTTCACTGATACAGAAGATTTTCCTGCAAAACGGATATCCGACGGTTGTTGTAGCCGACAACGGACCAGCCTTTGCGTCGATCAAGTGGAAAACCTTCTTATTTAATAATGGTATTAGAGCTGCCTACTGTTCGAGCTATACACCATCTTCGAACAAGAGCGAGTGCCTCAATCGACAGATAAAATATAATTTAGGATGCATTCTCAAAGAATATTCTGTAGAACATAAAAATTGATCTAAATTTTTGAGTTTTGTAATTTTCAATTACAACAACTCCTACAAAAGTACAATCGACTCAACACCAGCTGAAGTTTATTTTGGTAGAAAGCTAATGACGCCGTTTGTGATTATAAACGAATTAACTGAGTTAATCACGAGTTCTGGTAAACCATCACAAGCACATATACAAGATGCGTTAAAGATTGCTCACCAACAACGAGTCAACCAAACTTTAAATAAACCAACGCTGTCTAAATATAAAGTGGGTCAATTGGTCATGGTTAAAAACTTGGCCCCGAATATGAACAAGAATATCGCACCTAAATTCGCTTCAAAATTCAATGGACCGTACAAGATAATAAAGTTCACTACACCAACTTCAGTTAGGCTAAAAGCTCCAAAATCTAATAAGAAAACCTTCGGCATGTCGATATACAACATTCGGCCATACTATCTCAGAGGATATCAAGGGAATGGTAACGTTACTGCATCCTAATTAAACATCTAAATGTATTTAAATCTTCACGTCTAATCCACATTTGTAAGATTTTTTATTCATCTATTCATGTCATTCTTGCTTTAATATTTTCCAATTAGCATGTCGCTAATTTTTTTGGCCCCCTGGAGTGGAGAATAATTTTTTTTTACTACTCCACTGTTTAAAATTTAGTATTGATATTTTTTCATATTTTTATTATTCAAAAAAAGTAATTTATATAATTGTTGGTTTATGCTAGTTGAGAATTTAAATAATTTCAACAAACATTTACTTAGATCAGAAATGACTTGCGTATATACAAGCTTACTTCGATATTTCAGCACATATTTCAAATCAGTTACAAAGAGTATTTCTCTCTGGAAGTTACAAAAATTACTTCTCTCTGTGAGTTACAAAAAGAAAGGAGTTACAAAAATTATGTGTCTCAAGACACTTACTAAAATTAGTTGATTCACATGAATTAATCAGATGGTATTTAAAATTTTTTATTTTTTTCTTCAATTTACAAATTGAATATTTTTTATGGATTGTGCTGAAGTATCGAATGGGCGAATTAATGGTTTCTATCTGATTGTATCTAAGTATATTTTTTTTTGTATAATTTATTTAATTCACTATTCCGAAACTTGTGGTCTCTCAAACTTGTAACAATTCAATACACATTCTATACACACTTTTGCTGTACAATTTATATTTTATGTGAATATGCATTGACTTTTTCAATTTATAACTATATTGTTTGTATACGCTTGGTTTTTTTTGGCCGTGTATTTTTTCTTTACAGAAGCGTAATGTCTCTTTATATGCAATTATGTATCTGAATTAAATTTGTAATCCATATTTATATTTTTGCAAATCAGACATATTTGAACATATTTTTTTTTTACTGTAGTTTTCTTTTACTACAGTTTAATTTAGCACATATTCATGTAATCTTTGTTTTCATAACTTGTACAACCAAAGTTAATGTTTTAAGGATAGTTGTACTATCAGCGTATTAGATTAAAAATTATTTATTTCAAATATATTTTATTTTAACATATATTTTGCTTTGTTCCCTTTTTTGTACCTTTTTATTTTTTTCAGATTCGAATCACTTGTCGATAACTTAGACACTTACTGGATAGTAAAGATCTTACTACCTCAATATTATCTTTTTAATGGGCCCAGCTTTTATTGAAAGACTTTCGGTTCAACGTGTTATTTTTTTTATATTTACGTGTATGGCGTTAGCACCGATCGTTTTCTAATTTTCATAATTCCACATACAATACTCTGCTTTGGATTTTCTTTTCTAAAGTACCGTATATTTAGTTTTCATTATTTTTTTTTAAAAAAATACATCATAATACTTCTTTTAATTAAAATTACTAAATTAACTTAATTTCATATTTATGAAAATAATTGATAATTCAATTATTTTCTATAAAGTGTTTAGTTTTTTTTTTAAAACTAAACACCCGAATTTTTTTTTAATTAAACCCTAATTTAATTTTTTACATACACATTTTCTAGATGTATTTCCGCTTTGTTTTTACAGAGTTAAATTTTTTGGTCATTTAGCCTCACGTTTAACTGCAAATTTATGAAAAGTCTAATTGTATCGTAAATTTGCAGTAAACAAATTTGCAGTACTATATTTTATGAGTTCAATTTCAATTCAAAGTTAACAACTTTATCGCTTCTGGGAACGGTTGGACCTCAACTTCTGGGAACAGTTTCTTTCAATTTCTATTTTCAAAATAGACTACTACACCAATTTTCAGAACTTTGTTCGATCGTTTTTTTTGTTCAAAACTCTACAGTTTTGACCTCCACCCACACTCTCTGCCTTACCTGAGACTTCTGCAAAATGCGGCTCTTGCTTGGACGATATCATAGGAAACTTATCAGAAAAAATCAGGACTATGTTCGATCAATTCACTTTTATGTAAACTTTTAGACCACAAATTTAACTTTTATTCTTAAATTCAAGACAAATGAATGCGCTTCTAAAATAAATTCTTGGAGACGTTTTCGAGAAAATTTTTTTTTCCCGTGGAACTCTATTCCAAAATCTTACTTTTGCAAGTTCTAGTGTTGCAAATTTTATTTCATAGCATTGATACTACATTCATACGCATACTCAGATACACAACCAAATTGCCAAAATTGATGGACATCAACGGATCTCAAGGCGTAAAATGCCAATGAAAACTCAGAATTGCTTTTAGAACCACTACCAAGAACATAACCTCAATTTATACCCTTTGTAAGGCTTTGTAATGTCTACCCGTCTGTCTGTCTGGTAGATACACGATAACTCTATAGCGAAAAGAATAACGAACTTTTGTAAATGTGTTCTAGAGCTAAAAAAGAAGGTCAAGTTCGTGAAGGGGTAATGGACCTTGATTCCCGCGCCAAAGAAGGGTAATATCCTTCAGTGGAACCGTATATACCGGGTATTTATGCAATTAAGTGGTAAGTAAGAAAAAGTTCAGTCATATATTTAGTGTTTTTTTTTTTATATTGATTATACACAACCCTCAACTTGTAAGAAGAAGGTATTTAGACAATATGACGAAAATTAAAATCACCAACATTCGAGATAGTAGAGTCAGAAACCAATTAAATTTTAATTATAAAAAATAATTATTTTCAACATTACTTAATTACTTTGTTAATAAATCATTATTTATTAATTTTTTTTAATTACTATATATAAATATAATCCAATTGCTTGCAAATGAAAATAAAATACACTCGAATGCAATAAATATGAACCAGTGGAACATTGTGTAACTGTATGTATTACCTTATACAGGAAGTCTCAAAGCACAGTAACATCAGAATGTGAAAGAAACTTTAATTCTAGGCCGAAAGTTTCTTTATTACATTTTTGCTCCGATTATTTTTTACTTAATCAACAACTATGTACTATGGGACACAAGAGTAACTAATCGTAAATTTCTCCGGGGTATGGAGTCAAAGATATGTTACTCACTGCTAAATTAGTGCGTATCTCAACTAAGACACGCGCGTGAGACATGCACCAAATTAGCAACGAGTAACATATCTTTGACTCCATATCCCGGAGATAGTTACGATTATTTAATTCATAGAGATGATGACTTTTTTGTAGTCGAAATACGTTTTTAGAAAATACAAATAATTGTTCTAAGAATTGGGACAAAATTTGAAATTTAACTTATTCATTCGGTTTATGAAAGAATGTGTCGAATAAAAGAAATTAGTATGTTTATCTTGAACAACTTTTATCCGAAGTATTTTTGAGAAAACCGAATGTATATATAACCGAGCACAAATCAATGATGAAATTTTGCAAATGATCGATACTTTTGTGGTCATATATACGATTTTCTGTTTATTGTTTGCCTTCTCATAATTAATTTTCGAACTATCCGAGGTTTCTCTCTTCCTCTGTCGTTTTTTTCTCAGTCTCACACAACTATTATAATTTGATCACAGCTAGCACAATTGATAAAAGAGAACACTTCATATGGTCACAAAACGAGCGAAGATCGAACGAGGAACGAATTCTAAATTTGTATTCGGACAATGTATATGTTAAGGGGATCTCGCAATTGTTTGCTCGGAAAACATGACAACAAAAGGATTTGATGTTGGATGGGGACGCAGTTCGTGATATCGATATTATGCGCACATGAAAATTCGGACATGCGAATTTAAAAATAATAGGCAAAGGTATGAAAAAACGAATGGACGGATAAAGCTTGAGTTGATTGATGCACACTGAAGAATTGTAGACTTTTAACAAATGTTGGCATTTCTTTTCAAATCTGTTAAAACATCCAATTGTCTATATCGATAGTATTTGGTATGCGTCAAGATCGTGATAATTTCGTCAGACATGTTGAGGTAAAAATACAGCGGAGTAAATGTCACGCGAAGTCCATAGTTCATTTCAGGCTCATTCTTGTGTAGGATTCAACAAATCGCAACCGACCGCAGCTAAAACATTCATTAATCGGAGTTCATGTATTACCGCTAAGTGAATACACATCTTTCCAGAATTCCACATCTTACAGGAATTGTTGACTCAAATAATTTATGATCGGAGAGTTTTATGTTCTATCACCTCTGAGAAATTGAGAACTTACTGCCTTTTAGTAAAAGGCAGTCTGAGTATAGCCTAATAAGTTGAAACTTGTATTGTATATTATTAAGTGTAACAAATAATAGAATAAGTGTAGCAAATGTGGAATAACAAGAAAGTTTTTTTTAAATCACAAATCCAAGAATAGTTTTTATGTTGCAAACTATCTTTATGTATAAATATCGTTATATCGTTATATAAAAATTCCGAGTATTTTCACATCACCAAAACACCTCTACATTCTAGCGCACTAATTTAATACTGAATATTAATAATTTTTTCTTTCAAAAATAAAAAATATTACTGTATTTCTACGAATCTTCTAATTATACTTTATATCAAAACATTTATACAAGTAATTGCAGTAAATTATCAACTTCTCACAAGTGAAGGAACATTTAACTCTTCGATCATAAATTATTTGAGTCAACAATTCTTGTGAGATGAGTAATTCTGATAAAGATAATTATTCACTGAGCGATAATACACGAACTACGATTAATGAACGTTCTAGCATAGGTCGGTTGCGATTTGTTGAATCAACACATGAATGAGCCTGAAACGAACTATGGAGTTCGCGTGACATTTACTTCGCTGTATTTTTATCACAACATGTCTGATGAAATTGTCACGAATTATCAGATTTGAAAAGAAATGCCACAATTTGTTAAAAGTCTACAACTCTTCAGTGTGCTTTAATAAACTCAAGATTAGCTTTATTAGTATTTTTCATACACTTTACATTGTACGAAAAAAAAAATTATAATAAATTCATTTCATGTATAAGCTACACAGATTAGGCGAATTTCATTGATAAATCTAGTAAAACAAATTTACTCTTGGTTGAGGGCCTGGAAATTCAGGAATAGAAACGATAGAAACGAAAAGGCTGATGAATTAGCAATAATGGCTGCTACCAGTCCAAGTGGCCGAGCGGTCTATGGCGTTATGTCTGCGCAGTATGCTTACATGGAAACTGGGAGGTTATGGGTAATAAGAAAAAAAAGGGACGGTTAATTGACTAAACTGTCGGCGTATAGACAAGAATGAAATAGCCGGCTATGCTTGAGAAGGTTTTCTGCAGTTTCCTTCACAAACTCCAGATGAATATCGCCATAGTTCCTATCATATACACGATAATTCCTTCCACTCCACTCACATCCTCACATCCTTAGGCATCACAATGGACCTTATGGTCGAAGTGTAACCCGTCTAGGGCAGCCTCTACAATCTTTCTATCTAAAAATGGTTGCTAGTGCTCGACTAAACGGCCCAGAACCGTTTCTAGGAGTGCCGAAAAACACAATAAAATATTAAATAAAAAATGAGCGGTACGCTATTATAACCGTTCCTGTGTAAATTCTCATGGCCAAGTTCGTGCAAAGGCTCTTATAAAAAGCTTCTCATGGAAAAAGGCCCATAAACGCTTGCACCTGGGAAAAAAAACCGATTGAGGATACTTACTGGCTACAGCAAACTTATTAAACATATGCACAAAATTAATGTCGCAGAGAATGAGAAGAGCATGAAACCGGAATTTACATTCTCTGTGAATGCGAAAGCCGTTCTTTCAAAAAGCACTATCACTTGGGATCGACAGTTATCCAACCAGTTTATATCAATGATTATAAATCAATGAGAGATATCCTAACTTTTATCAAGACTACAGGATTCCTAGAATTCTTTTGAAGGAAAGGAGGTACAAAAGCTGTTTATAAGGCTCCTGATTCGAATCTAATCTAATATAAGCGAATTGCATAGAAAATTCAGTTACCATGTATGCCGCAGATGATTAATTATTTTAAGTATTCAAATATTAAATTTGCAAATATTTCTGTACATATTAAAGAAAATAGAAAATATGGTCAGGTAATAAATTGTGGTACAATATATGTCCTACGACTTTACTACGATGCTTTTCATATTATTAATATTAAGAGAAATATTTAGGCATTTCTATCCCCTCCCTCTAAGCCTCCTTTCTCTTGGACCATTAACCAAGTTTTGGCCTTAAAAATTGAGAAAGTATGACATATACCAAATTAATTCCGATCAGGTCTAAGGATGTCGCCTGTTTTCAACTGCACCACCGCAATAGCTAAATTGTCTTGAAAGAGTATTCGCTAATATGCATTTGTAAATGTAATGTCACTTACATAATGAATAAATTTGCATCTCGAAAATTCACAGTTAAAAACTACTCACCTAAATATGAAACTGGCGTTATTACATTAATTTCAACTGACAACTTACACTGATTTCAACTGCCGATAGCGCGAACTTTGTCATTAGTTTTGAAAAATAGAATAATAAAATTATAATTCTCAGAATTTTCAATCAATTACAAACTTTTCCTATGAACATTATTTTGAAACAGAAATAATAAATTTAACTTTAATAAACGATAATTACTAAAATGCACTAGGTAACAACTTATGTATGTAGGGGAAACCCGAGGCACAACAGGTTGCCGGGGCAGAATGAAGTTTGGTGATTTTTGGTGTTATTAGACCAGTCTCGGGCTGTTCAACTACGACATTCATGTTAGTCTAGTTTTCTTGGTCGTTGGTAAGTTTTAGTTGTGTGATTTTTTTCTCCTGTATTGTAACTTATGATGGATGATCTTGTAACCAAGATAAGGTATACATACTTATTTACGTTACAACTACAGTTAGTATATGCTTGAAGTACGTTTAATTATCTTTAGTTTGGTGTAGTTAAATATTTGTTAACTATCTTTTTCGAGGGAACTTATCTCCCTAACCTGAAACGTGTCTCTGGGGTGGAACGGGTGGTGTGGAATGGGCTACCTCATTTCGCTCAATGGGGTACCCCATTCTGCTGCAATAGTTTACAATGTCTTCCAGCAGACACAACTGACATCAGGCTTAATAGGCCTTCAAGTGAAAAAACTAATTTTACTACCCCTAGGTGCTCTTAGATGACAACTGACAACTGAGTTTCTTCATTTTATTTTTCACCTGCGGGAATAGGTAGCAAAGAGGCAGAGGCAGAACCTACCCTTAGCAACCCTTTCTGCCCCATGCCCGGGTAGAACGGGCCAAATGACATAATTTTCTGTTTTTGAAAAAAAAAATTGTTATTTTATTTTCTTACAATATTATTGTTTTTTGTTCAATGTTCATAGAAAAATTTGCTTTCTTAATAAATCCTTTTGTATTTTTAAACCACATTTTCAACTTCGTACCCCGTTCTATCTCGGGTTCCCCTATGTATGTCTACTCTACATGGCATAATTATCATCGTTTTTCTATTAAAGCAAATATGTATCATACGCTTTAGTGTAGTACATAACTTAATGTCATCCATTATACTTATACTCGTATACATAGTTAATGGGGATTAAACTAAAAATATACTCGGAAAAATCGTTAATGGAAAAACAAAAGTGAAAGGAAATCCATTTTTTTTACAAAAATGTTGTTTCATATTTTCGAAGAAAATATAGGTATGAGTTTTACCAATGCAGTGATTTCGGAAAAATTTGTTCAAATATCCATCGAATCTACCTAGTAGTAGTAGCGGGGGGAAGGTCGAAGCCCGACAAGTAGGCTTTCTGGACCTTTTTTACCCATCCTTATAAGACAAAGAATTTGTATGTAGTCAAAGAATTGGTAGGATGCGACTGCACCCGACTTTGATAGGAACTATGCCGATATTCGTCTGGAGTTTGTAGAAACTGCAGAAAACCTTCACAAGCATAGCTGATTACTTCGTTCTTGTCCATACGCCGACAGTTTAGTCCATTAACCGCCTCATTTTGTTTAAAAATTGACAAACTGCCGATGTCGAGATTCGAACCCATAACCTCTCAGTTCCAAGTACACACAAGTAGCGTATAGAACTAGCTAATAGAACTAGCATATACTATATAGACAAACATATAATATTGATATGAAAAATTAACTCATCCACCAGGTACCGAACCCTGGACCTCTGGATTTCTAGCCCAGTGTGCTATCGTTACACAGAATATGGCACTAATGAATGCTTCAATTTTCGCATATCATTCACATTTCTTTGTAGTCAATATTAACTCATTATTCATTATACTATTATTTGTGTATACTTAGGATTCACAATACTAATATCAATTTTCATTAGATAACGTGGAGAATAATTTTTTTTAATACTCCACTGTATAAAAATTTATTATTGATATTTTTTCATATTTTTATTATTCAAAGAATTTATATAATTATTGGTTTATGCTAGTTGAGAATTTGCATAGTTTCAACAGGCATTGGCTTAGATCAGAAATGACTTGCGTATATACAAGCTTACTTTAATATTTCAGCACATATTTAAAATCAGTTACAAAAGTAATCTCATGAACTGAGTTACAAAAAATCGTCTCATCAAGGAGTTACAAAAAATACTTCTTTCAGTTCAGTTAAAAAGAGTATTTCTCTCTGTTAGTTACAATAGTCCTCTCATCGAGGTAGTTACAAAAATTAGTTGGCTCAGTAGAGTCACAAAAAAATAGCTACAAAAGAAGACAATTACTAAAATTAGTTGATTCACATCAATTAATCAGATGGTATTTAAAATTTTATTTCTTCAATTTACAAGTTGAATATTTTTTTATGGATTGTGCTGAAATATCGAATGGGCGAATTAATGGTTTCTATCTGATTGTATCTAAGTATATTTTTTTTTGTATAATTTATTTAATTCACTATTCCGAAACTTGTGGTCTCTCAAACTTGTAACAATTCAATACACATTCTATACACACTTTTGGTGTACAATTTATATTTTATGTGAATATGCATTGACGTTTTCAATTTATAACTATATTGTTTGTATACGCTTGGTTTTTTTTGGCCGTGTATTTTTTCTTTACAGAAGCGTAATGTCTCTTTATATACAACTATGTATCTGAATTAAATTTGTAATCCATATTTATATTTTTGCAAATCAGACATATTTGAACATATTTTTTTTTACTGTAGTTTTCTTTTACTACAGTTCAATTTAGCACATATTCATGTAATCCCTTTTTTCATAACTTGTACAACCAATGTTAGTGTCTTAAGGATAGTTGTACTATCAGTGTATTAGATTAGAAATTATTTATTTCAAATATATTTTATCTTAACATATATTTGTTTTGTTCCCCTTTTTGTACCTTTTATTTTTTTTCAGATTCGAATCACTTGTCGATAACTAAGACACTTACTGGATAGTAAAGATCTTACTACCTCAATATTATCTTTTTTAATGGGCCCAGCTTTTATTCAAAGACTTTCGGTTCAACGTGTTATCTTTTTTTATATTTACGTGTATGGCGTTAGGACCGATCGTTTTCTAATTTTCATAATTCCACATACAATACTCTGCTTTGGATTTTTTTTCTAAAGTACCGTATATTTAGTTTTCATTATTTTTTTTAAAAATACATCATAATAACTTTTTAATTAAAATTAATTAACTTAACCTTCATTCCAATATTTATGAAAATAATTGATAGTTCAATTATTTTCTATAAAGTGTTTAGTTTTTTCTTTAAAACTAAACACAGAATTTTTTTTAAATTAAACCCTAAATTTTTTTTTCATACACATATGGTAGCAGAGCAAATATCCATATGTGTCTTTTGTTTTCGATAGTTTTCACAAAGCTCGACTTGTGATTCTGAAATTCTTTTTGAAATTTGAAATGATTATAATTTTTTCTTTATATTTATACATTTATATCTTTTACATTTTCTTTAATTCTATAATTATATTTAACTTAGTACTAATTTTTTTTCTCTTTCTTCTATTTTGTTTGTGATTTAAATTTTCATTATGCCGAGAACAACTCGTAATACACCAGGTACCCCAGGAGATGACGATCCTCCAGCTGCACCAGATGACGTATTCATCACGCCTCATCAAGTATCAGCGGTTAACTTAGCGGCTATAACTACGCAGATGCACACTACAGCTCAACAGTTCCATGCGTCAGTGCTGCACGTTTCGGATGTACAGCAACAAATACAACAGCAAAGCAAGCAGATAAGTAGCATTACCGATGCCTTGGCAACAATTACAACTGCTCTATCAATTAATAATACTAGTTCAAATCAATTAACTTCAAATTTTAGTTTTTTTGCAAAACCGAGTATAGATTCCTTTATAAATAAAATCACTATTCTGGACATTTCGGTTCCAGAAAATATTATACAGTTTATTGTCGATACTCAACATTTAGTTGATATTAATTTTTTACCTATAGACGTTCTTTTGAAATCTTTAATCAATAGGTGTGCTTCGAACGCACAAACATTTTGGTCTACTTGTTTGGCTGACTCTTTGTCTTGGCAAAATATTAAACATAATTTATTACAAGTTTATATTCCACCTTTGACTAAACAGATATTAATTGATAGATTAGTCCGGCGAAATCAACCTGACACTGAAAAATTTTCGACATTTGTTCCTTCAATAATAAAATTCGCGAACATCCTACTTAATGATTCATCTGAATCCGAAATCATACAAATTATTTTTGCTCATGCCAATAATTCTGTACTATCTATTCTTGGTTTATATCAAATTCCCGATACTTATAAGGATTTGTATCAACTAATCACTAAAATTGAGGAAATTCAAGCGCGAATAACTACAACACCCGTCAGTGTAAACGTTACTTCATTTCAAAATACGCATAATGACTCTAAATTTTTTTGTACTTTCTGTAAAGGTACTAATCACAATTTTAAATTTTGTTTTAAAAGAAAGAGGGATAATATAAATGTTAGTACTACGGTTCCAAAAAACTCGCATTAGACCCCAAGTTTCTTATTAATGATGTTATTTTAAATTATACTATTTTACCTCTACAAACCATTTTCATTCAAGGTTATCCTCTATTAACACTTTTTGATTCCGGTGCTACTGTTAATGCTATTAAAACTGCGACTTTTAATAAGTTAAAAGCTAACAATAGTAACATCGTCACCGAATCAATTGATAAAACTATTTCTTTGCCGGGAAATAATTTTTTAAAATGTAATTTAACTGCGAAACTTCATTTTAAATTGGCTAATTTTTCATGGACTCAAACTTTTTTTATAGTAGATTCATTACCGTTTGAGGTAATTTTAGGTGTTGCCACACTTAAAAATTGCAACATCATTTTGGACTTCTTTAAGTCGACGATCAAATTTTATTTTCATCCTAATGTTGAAATACCGTTTTCAGGTTTTTGTAACAATAATCGAATTATTAATACCATTGTCGAAGCGAAAGTAAATCTTAATAGCAAACAAACCAAAGTGTTGCAAACACTTCTTCAAAAATTTAAATCGATTTTTTCTGACATTCCTGGTCTTGCCAAGGGTTTTGAATATAAAATTAAGTTAATCGATAACATTCCGGTTTGTAAAGCTCCTTACTATCTGGCACCCGATAAAGCCAAACTTTTGGACGAGCATGTTCAAGAGCTTGTTACACAAGGGGTACTTTCTCCTTCGAACTCTAATTATAGCTCACCCGTCTTCTTTGTTAAAAAGAAAGACGATTCTTATCGGTTAGTCGCTGACTATAGGTTTGTTAACAAACATATAGAGTTTGATCCGATGAGTTCAGCCAGTATGGCTCATATTTTCGCTAGCTTAGGTAATTCGAAAGTATTTACACTCCTCGACATGAAATCCAGTTTTCATCAGATAAAATTATCAGATGACTCGAAACATGTCACCGCGATCGTCACACAATATGGTCTGTTTGAGTACAATACCATGCCTTTCGGGCTAAAGGTGGCTAGTCAATCATTAGCTCGTTTTTTAAATTCCAGTCTCGCAGAATTTCGTCATAAATTTCTTCTTATTTATTATGACGATTTAATTGTACATTCACCCGACATTGAATCACATTTAAATCACCTGAATCTCTTGTTCACTAAAATAAAGTCTATCGGTATCACTATTAATCCTTCTAAGGCTCGATTTTGTATGTCGAGGGTACGTTTGTTGGGTAGCGTAATATCCGCTGAGGGACGCTTTATAGACCCTATTAAGGTGCAAGCAATCAATGACATGCCAACTCCAAAAAACGTCAAAGAAGTTATGCGTCTAGTTGGGGCTGCGGCTTTTTACTCCCGCTATATTCCCATGTTCAGTCAGATTGTAGCTCCGTTAAACGATTTAAAAAAGAAAGGTGTAAGGTTCAAAATTACTAAGGTTCATCTTGATGCAATCTCTACTTTAAAAAAATCTTTAGTAAGTGCGCCTGTCTTAAAACATCCTAATTTTGACAAACCTTTTGTGCTACAAACTGACGGATCAGCTACTGGTCTGGGCGCGGTATTACTTCAAAAGTATGATGACGGTTTGCACCCCATTATGTACTGTTCTCGAAAATTGAATCCAGCCGAATTAAAATATAACAGTCATGAATTAGAACTTCTCGCAGTAGTGACGGCCCTAGATAAATTTAAAGATTTTTTAACCGACCGCAAGTTTACTCTACAGACTGATTGCAGGTCGTTATTGTGGATTTTTAATACCCCCAATAAATTTAATAAATTATCTAGGTGGATCCTTAAAATTTCGAGATATGACTTTACCCCGGAACATATTAAGGGCAAATTGAACAATATGGCCGATTTTTTATCTAGGTTATACGAAACTGACCATTTAATAGTGAACAAATTTACTGATTCAAATCAAGATTCAGGCAAAAATTTCATTAAAGTTAAAGAGTTGCATAGCAATGATCCAGGTTATGCAAACCTTTTAAAAAAGATAACCAATACTTTGGATCAAACTGACTTAGAATCGGTGAATGAAGAAATCAGGAACAATGCGCAACTGAACTTTATTAACGTTTTAGCTAATACAAATTTTGATTACCTTTCTGTTAAAAGCGAGCAACGTAACTCTCCCGAATGTAAAATCATTTATCAAAACCTTAAGGCTCAGATGAATGTCCCTAATTTTTGCATAAAGGATGGGTTAATATATAAGTTCGTCGGAAAGAATCGACTAAAACGTATATTTTTACCTGATAATTTACTCGATTACGTTCTTCGATATTATCATGATTCCAAGTATGCTGCGCATAATTCAGTAATTAAAACATTCCGTGAAATTAGTAAAATATTTTACTACAAAAACCTCTATGCAAAAGTAAGGGACTATGTCAGAACCTGTGAAGTGTGCCAGGCTATAAGGCCATATACACGTAACGATAGGGTTCAGTTGAGTAGTTCCGTGCCGGAGTATACCCTACATACTTTGTACGTCGACTTTATCGGTCCTATTATTAGATCAAGTGAAGGTTTTAAATATATTTTTTCTATTGTAGATGGATTTTCAAAATTTGCTTTCGCCTTTCCATGTAAAAGGCAGACCAGTGACGTTGCCATTTCACTGATACAGAAGATTTTCCTGCAAAACGGATATCCGACGGTTGTTGTAGCCGACAACGGACCAGCCTTTGCGTCGATCAAGTGGAAAACCTTCTTATTTAATAATGGTATTAGAGCTGCCTACTGTTCGAGCTATACACCATCTTCGAACAAGAGCGAGTGCCTCAATCGACAGATAAAATATAATTTAGGATGCATTCTCAAAGAATATTCTGTACAACATAAAAATTGGTCTAAATTTTTGAGTTTTGTAATTTTCAATTACAACAACTCCTACAAAAGTACAATCGACTCAACACCAGCTGAAGTTTATTTTGGTAGAAAGTTAATGACGCCGTTTGTGATTATAAACGAATTAACTGAGTTAATCACGAGTTCTGCTAAACCATCACAAGCACATATACAAGATGCGTTAAAGATTGCTCACCAACAACGAGTCAACCAAACTTTAAATAAACCAACGCTGTCTAAATATAAAGTGGGTCAATTGGTCATGGTTAAAAACTTGGCCCCGAATATGAACAAGAATATCGCACCTAAATTCGCTTCAAAATTCAATGGACCGTACAAGATAATAAAGTTCACTACACCAACTTCAGTTAGGCTAAAAGCTCCAAAATCTAATAAGAAAACCTTCGGCATGTCGATATACAACATTCGGCCATACTATCTCAGAGGATATCAAGGGAATGGTAACGTTACTGCATCCTAATTAAACATCTAAATATATTTAAATCTTCACGTCTAATCCACATTTGTAAGATTTTTCATTCATCTATTCATGTCATTCTTGGTTTAATATTTTCCAATTAGCATGTCGCTAATTTTTTTGGCCCCCTGGAGTGGAGAATAATTTTTTTTAATACTCCACTGTATAAAAATTTATTATTGATATTTTTTCATATTTTTATTATTCAAAGAATTTATATAATTATTGGTTTATGCTAGTTGAGAATTTGCATAGTTTCAACAGGCATTGGCTTAGATCAGAAATGACTTGCGTATATACAAGCTTACTTTAATATTTCAGCACATATTTAAAATCAGTTACAAAAGTAATCTCATGAACTGAGTTACAAAAAATCGTCTCATCAAGGAGTTACAAAAAATACTTCTTTCAGTTCAGTTAAAAAGAGTATTTCTCTCTGTTAGTTACAATAGTCCTCTCATCGAGGTAGTTACAAAAATTAGTTGGCTCAGTAGAGTCACAAAAAAATAGCTACAAAAGAAGACAATTACTAAAATTAGTTGATTCACATCAATTAATCAGATGGTATTTAAAATTTTATTTCTTCAATTTACAAGTTGAATATTTTTTTATGGATTGTGCTGAAATATCGAATGGGCGAATTAATGGTTTCTATCTGATTGTATCTAAGTATATTTTTTTTTGTATAATTTATTTAATTCACTATTCCGAAACTTGTGGTCTCTCAAACTTGTAACAATTCAATACACATTCTATACACACTTTTGGTGTACAATTTATATTTTATGTGAATATGCATTGACGTTTTCAATTTATAACTATATTGTTTGTATACGCTTGGTTTTTTTTGGCCGTGTATTTTTTCTTTACAGAAGCGTAATGTCTCTTTATATACAACTATGTATCTGAATTAAATTTGTAATCCATATTTATATTTTTGCAAATCAGACATATTTGAACATATTTTTTTTTACTGTAGTTTTCTTTTACTACAGTTCAATTTAGCACATATTCATGTAATCCCTTTTTTCATAACTTGTACAACCAATGTTAGTGTCTTAAGGATAGTTGTACTATCAGTGTATTAGATTAGAAATTATTTATTTCAAATATATTTTATCTTAACATATATTTGTTTTGTTCCCCTTTTTGTACCTTTTATTTTTTTTCAGATTCGAATCACTTGTCGATAACTAAGACACTTACTGGATAGTAAAGATCTTACTACCTCAATATTATCTTTTTTAATGGGCCCAGCTTTTATTCAAAGACTTTCGGTTCAACGTGTTATCTTTTTTTATATTTACGTGTATGGCGTTAGGACCGATCGTTTTCTAATTTTCATAATTCCACATACAATACTCTGCTTTGGATTTTTTTTCTAAAGTACCGTATATTTAGTTTTCATTATTTTTTTTAAAAATACATCATAATAACTTTTTAATTAAAATTACTAATTAACTTAATTTCATATTTATGAAAATAATTGATAATTCAATTATTTTCAATAAAGTGTTTAGTTTTTTTTTAAAACTAAACACACAATTTTTTTTTAAATTAAACCCTAATTTAAATTTTTTTCATACACAAACGAAGACATAGTATGAGAGAACTTCTTCTATGTTTTATAATCAGGTTTTATATCAATATATCTTCATTTATTCCAACAAGCTTTTTAATCTTTCACTGGCTCACATCCAGCAATAAAATTTTATAGCATTTGGTACAGAAAAGTGAAGGAACGTACAGCATACTAAGCCATAGTTTTAGTCCAAGACTGTACCAGTAGACATGTTACACACACGATACTTGTCTACACGTAGTTTTTAAAAATACAAATACTGCATGTATGTCCTCGAATAGTACAACGTGTAATGACATACAGTGTTGTCAAGTTGTATCTGTTCAGCATGCCGACTCGTGTATTTATTTATAAAATACTTTATTTATGGTTGATATAACTACACAATAAGACGGTCAATCATTCTCTTTTTTTCACAAGCTTCTATTTCACTTGCATGTATGTATGGATGTATGTTCGGGTCAAATCTTGCCAGCTGAATTAGAACCACTTCCTTTTATCCTACGGAATTGAATTTTTACATGTTGGTTCAATTCCAATGCATTTTTATGGTAAGCATGACAAGAATCGGCAAGGGGAGTTTAAAGGAAGGGGGAAACACAAAATTTGGTATATCTCTCTTAATATTGAAAAAATCGAAAAACACATAAGAAGTAAAGTTGTAGGAAATTAGTTTTACTATAATAAGCTAGGTTTTAAAAATGTTTTTTTAATAGAAACTTATTTTGAAAGATTCTTAAGTGTCGTTTTTTTATTAAAAATAAACTGGTTGAAATACTGTGCTTAAAATGGGTACTCTCCATTGCTTCCCATGTTAATTATTTGAAGTTCAATTTCTCTCAAGTTTAAGACGGTCAATCGATTTTAAATTTTAAGTGTGAGTGTATTATAATAGTATCCTTAATATGTGTGAAAAAATTTTAAACATTCTACAACCATGCCCATTGGCACGGGAACTACCTTAAAAAGTAGGAGGCTTGTATTTGTTACTACGGACTCATCGTAAGATATTTCTTATATAGAGCTTGACTCCGAAAACTATATTAACTGCATAAAGTGGAATAAGTATATATGAATAAATGATAACTGCAATAAAGAACAGAAACTACTAACTCTCTAACATCTAACAGAAGAGTTGTAGTCATTGCTAGTCTACTTTAGTTATTATAGTAATAACGATGTGCATCTAAATAGTAAAACGTATAGAGCATATTATGATGATGATGATGATGATGATACTACCAACTAACTATACTAATGGGCTCCCGCAACGTTCAGGAAACGGAAATTCAGATCGGATTGAAATAAAGCTCATACAGGAACTTCAAAATATCTACAAATCTATACATACTCATTGCAATGCTGCTATACATCGATATATAGTAAAGAGTTTTTCTACAATTTTTCTACAACAACAAAAAAAAAACCGATATTAAACGATATAGCTATAATTTATTATTAGTAATTGAAAAAGTTTAAACAATTTTTAATAGTTTGTTTATTGATTTTATCTAGACTTTGTTCCAAATCGATGGAGTAATTTTACATATAAAAAACAAGTAATGTAACAACTAACTGAGTTAATTGTTTGAATACCCAGTACATACGGAATTGTATATCAATGTTTGAATTGTTAACAATTTTTGAATTCTTCCACAATTCAAAAAAAAAAATCTTTTATGGGTTTAAAGATGGGCATATTTTTTGCTTTCCGATTTTACTTTTGAGCAAAGTTTATGTTAGAACTATTGTGTTTATGGAAAAAATTTTCAAACAAAAGTTGAAAAAGAAGAACATTCTTTGTTATTCAATTTTTGTTGTATCCCTTGCAGTTTCAAAGATAGGCAGTTTTGCCCATTTTGCCCAAGCATGGCTCAATTTTGCCTTATTTTTTTGCTATAGAAAACACACACAAATTTTCAGCTCGTTATCTCTTTTCGTTTTTGAGTTATCGGCTTTACGGACAGACAGACAGACGAACAGACATGGAAATGGCCGAATTAGGCCATTTTACATTTGTGAAGCATTTTTGTCAAGGGTTAATATTTTCAAGCGTTACAAAGTCGGAACTAAACTTAATATACCCATATTATTTTCATACACTGGGTATAAAAAGTCAATAGATTTGTACGGTGTTGATTTATAATATTTCATAATTGACTTGCTTAATATCTAGGGTAAACACATATAAAATGGGTAATGTAATAGGGAATATGCATGAAAATTTTTTTTCACATTTATTTTCAGAATATGAAAATACTGTTAATACTGTAATAATATTTAAAAACGAAATTAAAATCCGTCAAATATCAAGGAAGCTATAAGCTTTTAAAGATTATTATCTGTCTCTTTCTTGCAAAAATACTAAAAACGGAGTTTTACGCGTATTTTAAATGGTGAAAGTGTAATATGACGTCACATAACATATCAAGAGGGCTATCACCCTCTTTGTCTAATCGGGAATTTCAATCATTCATATCTCGCTTATTTTTAAAGTTATTTAAAAAGTAATTTCACCTTGATATTTGTCAAATAAACATGCTTCAATTCAAGTGAAAAAAAATGTTCATGCATATTCCCTATTGTGGTCATGATCGACATTAGCATTATAGATTTAGCATCATATTAGATTTTAATCTATATCTGGATTTCATCATACTCTAATGCTATAATATCTAAGTTTGAAATTTTGTCCAAAAGTTCAAAATTTGTTTACTTCGCTTCCCAAAAACTACTCCTTCTAGCAAAATTAGAGTAGTGACAAGTATGTGAGGGTCTAGGTCTAAAAAAGTGTAATCATAGTACAAAGTTTAAATAAAATCGCCGGCATCGTTTTTGAGAAATTCTCAAAATACCTAAAAAAAACATTAAAAACAAAAGCTCAATTCCGCTTAGCTATTTCTGACAAAACATTGCAGCCGCGTGAGATGACAATTTTAATAAGTTTAAAGTTTTATACCTTTCGCTATCTCTGTTCTTGAGATTTGTTGTTCAAAAACATACCTGCATACATACACACAGACCCTCCAATGGTCACAAAATGAGTTTTATTGTATCATGGGACCTCTCAAATATATTCTACGTCAGTGATTCTCAACCTGTTTTTTGTCGCGGCACACTTTTAACGATTTCAAAATTTGACGACACACAAAGAAAAAGATAAGTTTAAAAGTTGTTGTCTTACCCATAATACACTGTGTAAAATAGTTTATGATAATAATTTCGAATGTAAAATAAAATAATATGTACTAGAAAAACAACAGTACGTTTTATTAAGGGATT
Organism: Nineta flava; assembly: GCA_963920215.1. Taxonomy (NCBI): domain Eukaryota; kingdom Metazoa; phylum Arthropoda; class Insecta; order Neuroptera; family Chrysopidae; genus Nineta; species Nineta flava. The sequence continues at coordinate 30,798,346 of OY986042.1, read as the reverse complement.
AATTACAAGTTAATAATAAGAATACTTTTACTGAGAAATTTGAGCTGGATGTTTTTTGAAAATTTCATTTATATTTGGTCGTAAAAATGACAATGCTACTCTCATATCATCTTCTACATTTAACAGTCTCGATTTTTTTCGTTTTTATGTTGATTAATACTTTACTATATACGTATCTAAAATTTGGCGGCACACAATAGTGCCACGGCACAGTGGTTGAGGATTACTGTTCTACGTGTATATAAAGGTAAAAATACGTATTACGGAATCATATTTTAAATAAATTTAAAAAGAAAGAAATTAATTTCAATTAAAGAAAATGTGTAATTTGTTGTTTTAAAGTGATAATCCTTCGGTAATATTTTTATATTATAAAAATATTTATTCCTCGTATACTCTTAGACACATTTCTATTTAAATGATAGATTTATTATTAATCTCTACATATTCTATGAATTATATAATAAATTGTACAAAACAATAAACAAAAAAATAAAAGTTGCAATAATTTCTAAATACAACATATATATTAAATTATTACGACATGCACGCTACCTACATTCGAAAATATCTAGTTAAGTTTCATAGAAAATAAGTATTAAAATTTGTGTTGTATTTGTTGACTACATACAGGGTTGGAAATAAATATATTACTTATACATCACATATAAAGAATACACATGGAAAGAATAACAAGTGGAAATAACAACCAACTGAGTTTTTTTGTTTTAATAACCGGTATATACTGAATTTTATTAGAAAAAATTTCAAACAAAAATTGTTTATTTTAAAAAAAGAACATTTTTTGTCGTTGAATATTTGTTCTATCTCTGACGGTTTCAAAGATAGACAGTTTTGTCCATTTTGACAACAAAAATGGTCCAACTTTGCCTTCCTTTTTAGCTCTAGGCCACACATACGAAATTTTAGCGATAAATATTAACAACTGTTACAAAGTCGAAACTAAACTTAATATACCCTGGTATATATTACATACCGGGTATAAAAAGAAAGGATAACTTTAGGTTTAAAATATAAACAAAGATAACTTTAGGTTTTTAAAATAAAATTTTATAAATTCCCCTAATTCCTAGATCAATTTTTATCCCAGGAAAAAATGCATTTTTATATTAGGGGCCGTCCACATATTACGTCACACCATTTCTGGCAATATTTGACCCCCACCACTTGTCACAGTTAGACACATATTTGCAAAAGCCCCCTCCAAGAATTATGTCACAATAAAGGACAACCCTTCCCAAATGGTTAATATTCTGGTTTAAATTACAATGAATAAAACACCAGTACTATCAACAACTAACTGAGTTAATTGCTAAAATACCCAGCATATACCGAGTTTATGAAAAAAAGTTTCAATCAAAAGTTGTCATTTTTAAAAAAAGAAGTTTGTCTGTGTGTAAACACTTTGAAAGCACTCAATATCGTTAATATATATATATAATATATATATTTTATTTATGACCACGCATAAATTTTTACAGAGTAATCCGATTTCAATAATTTCTTTTTTATTGGATTGGGTATACTTCGACGTTGGTACCATAAAATTCGAAAAAAAATTCGTGCCTTAGGGTAGAAAAATAGGGGAAAATGGATTTTTCATGATTGTTCAATGAATTGTGATGTGTGAACCGATTCTGTTGAAACTTGGCACACTTATGTAGTTCTAATGACACTATAACATGTACGAAAAAAGAAAGGCACTGAAAAGTAAAAATAAAAACTTTTTAACAAAAAATAAAGCCGACGAAAGAAGAAAGTAACTGAAAAGCAAAAAATAAAAACTTTGATACAAAAAATTAAATCTTCGAAAAAAGAAAGGAACTGAATAGCAAAAAAAACTAAGTCAATGTAAATACCTAAACAATTATGACGGCGCCAAACAAACAATATATGTAATATTTTGTAATATTCAATGGAGATTTTTTGGCTCTGACTCAAAATTATTTAGGTATTTATTGACTTAGTTTTTTTTGCTTTTCAGTTCCTTTCTTTTTTCGAAGATTTAATTTTTTGTATCAAATTTTTTATTTTTTACTTTTCAGTTACTTTCTTCTTTCCTCGGTTCTATTTTTTGCTAAAAAGTTTTTTTTTATTTAAAAATGACAACTGTAATTATTTGACAAAAGTGTATACCTTGCTATCAATTCATTGGGCTTAAGGAAATAAAGCCCACCTAAAAAAATAAATCCATAGGCAGTCATTTTATGCATTACTTTAGATTACCTCATGTACTAAGGACCATAAAATTGGATGTCAGATATTAAAATTTATTGATTCGGTTTTCTCAAAAATGCTTTGACATCAACTTTTGTGGCCAAGTGTTCATGGTATATGCACCAGTCATATTTTGTACTATAAGCCACAAAATTTGTGCCCTTTTTTTTAATTGTATAATCATTTTGTGCCATATCAAATCGGTTTTTGGGGAGATGTTTCGAATAAGAGTTGTTAGGTAATTTGTAATTAAAAATTTTTATTGAAAACATTTTCTCAAAAAGCGCATAAATAAGACCTAAAATGACTATACAATTTTTAAAAACTTGACTTTTGTGGCCCATATAGTAAGTACATGCACCAGTCGTATGTATGTATACATCTGTATGGGTGTACAAAGTTAAACTTACTATTCACGCGCTGCTAATAAACAATTATCTATTAAATTATTTTTTGCTTTTTGTGAATTTACTAACAAAAGCGTGCAGGGGAACCTGAGGCATAAAGGGGTACGAAGTTGAAAATATTTACTACACCAAACTAAAGACAATTAAACGTACTCCAAGCATGTACTAACTGTAGTTGTAATGTAAACAAGTATGTATACCTTATCTTGCTTACAAGATCATCATAAGTTACAATACAGGAGCAAAAATCGCACATCTACGCACCAACTACCAAGAAAATTAGACTAACATGAATTTCGTAGTCGAACAGCCTCAGGTTGGTCTAGTTCTAATTACTGCCGCTCGCTAGCAGCACCCCCTTGACACCGAAAAACGTTAAATTTCATTTCGCCCCGGTACTCGGTGTTGTGGCCGGGGTACTCCTATTTATTTTTATTTTTTTAACTATAAAGTTTTTTAATGCAATTTTATTACCTGTATAATATTTTTTGATTCCAATGCTGTAAAAATAACTGACTACATGTACAGAAGACGACTGACTGGTTGTAGGGTTGTTATATATAATATGTTCGTTCGTTAAGTTTAGTAGTATCATTTAAAATATAGATAAATATGTCGTCTTATTTGAGTAATTTATATCAAGGAATCTACAACTGGCTGCTTGGTATACGAACGAGTATACATACAACGATAGAAACTTCTACACATTTAAGGGAGTTCCAGCATGAATTCGACAAAATTTTGCTAAAAATAACGAAGTTTCAGAATTTTTGACCATTTAGAACGCGAGATAATTAATAGCAAAGTAATCATTCTCTCTCATTAGAAGCATGTATAACTTCATGCCCGCCCAACTATTATCTGTTATATTAAAAAAAAGTCGGCAGAATTAACAACAACGCGTTTTTAAATCGCGTTTTACCGTTTTGTTTTCGAAATATGATAATTTAAAATTTTATTATCTTTCAAAATTACATTTATTTCTATACAAATATATCTATGTATTTGTTCTATAATGAAAGCAAATCGGTTTTTTGTCCTGATTATACTGAAGACAATGCTGGAACTTCCTTAATACGAAAAGCATATCTATTTGTTACTTGTTGTTGTATTATATTTTGTGAAATGCTTTCTAAATGATTTGTTGTAAGTTCACTATTCGTTACTGCTTCACTGGGTAACAACGGGTCTTGATGCAATATAGTGTTGGACTAAACTAACTCTACATTCTAGAATTGATTCATTTGATTCAATACACGGGTTAACAACACGGATTTGTTTTTATTCTTGAAAATATCAATCAAAATGTATTCTTCAATTTCTTTTTACACATAAAATAACTGGTCTTTCTTTTTATACAAAAACAACGCTGGGCGAAAACTATCGACACTAACATAATAATCTTAAGAGTGTATAACGATGAAGGAACTAGCATCGAAATTTTCACAAATCCCTTAAAGAAATGCATTACAATTAAATCCATAATGATGTCTACCCCCGCCGGGATTTGAACTCGCAATCTTCCAGTTCCAAGTAGAACGCCATTACAAACGCGGCTGCATGGTTTGAACCTTTGGGAGGACCTGATAAGCAAGCTCCAGGCTATTGCCAAGATATGGAAGAAGCGAATCTCGTCGGTCTGTGGTAGAAGGGGGAACATAATGGACCATAAAGTTGAAGTGCAATAGTTTGTACCCCAATATTAATTAATCAATCAACATGGCTGGTTTCGATTATTTCTCGAATTATGAATTTCTCAATTTCTTTCAATTATGAACACATGTATTTAAGAACGTGCATGCATGAGGCTTGATAGTAGATAAAAAAATTGATAAATTCAATAGCTCAATCGTGTAGTTATCCTCTCTGAAAAATTTAAACCCAGTTGACTATCATTTCAAAGAGTAACTATCGATTAAAAATCAAACTTTTAACACAGTGTCTTATGGAGAACAGAATTTTTGTGTACTTAAAAATATAATAACTATTTTATTAAAACACCATAATAAATAAATATTCTTTGAAATATACAGTTTATACAATTGCATTAAAAAAATGGTGTTGGTGAACTTATGAATTAATTCTCTAATAAAATTAAAACTGTTTTATTAGTTTTGTTTTTGCCACTAAATTTTGAAAACTGGCGACAGCGCACATTAAAAAAATATACACGTACACATATAACTGTCAAATCAAGTTAAATCAATTTCTAATTTACATTTTCTGATATTTTACAATAAATACTTTTAAAATATTTAAGACAAATAAAAAAAGGTTATAAATCGTTGTAATATTATTGATATACTTTACAACTTTTTTTAAAATCCTAAATAAATTTTATTAAAGATAGTAATTATGTGAGTCTAACATGAAAGTCAAAGAGAAGGTCCAAATACCTTAGAATTGTTCTACGAATTTCTGAATCAAAGTCGCTTAGCCCAACACTTCTCGATGCAATTTGTTTATTTTTTGTTGTTGTTTTACGGATTGTTTGTGGTATGATGTGGTTGTGCACTATACTACAGTCGACAGAATGTGAATGATTGAGTGAATACATTTTGTTTGGAAATTTTATCAGACTTTTTGGAACCATCAACGTAACTCCTAAATAATAATTTATTTTCCAAAATATTTTAGTTTGTTCATAGTTTTACAACATTTACGGTAAACGGTATGTATATATAATATAAATTATTGTTCGAATATATTTTGTTTAAATGACAGAGAAGGTATTCTAACACTAAATGAAAATCTAAAGTAAAGAAATGTAATGTTGATTGCCTCATGAGTAAAAATTTAGATATGAAATATCAAAAATTTATCGAACGTTATCAGTGAAAGAAACTGGACGAATATTAGAATCCTATAGATTAATCTCTCTTTCAATCTCTATAGATTTTAGTGAATTTCCTGAAAGGAAATAGTACTTTGTGATAAATATGTGAAATTTAGGGGATCAGAGAAGTGTAATTATGTCACAAAGTTTTAAAAAATCGTCCGAATCGTTTTCGAGAAATTTTCGTGAACCTCAAATACATTAAGAATACAAGGCCCTTTCTAATTTGGCTATTTCCGCCAAAACAATGCAGTTTTTTTTTAAGAGATACTTAATTTAGGTATATAAATAAAGGAAAAAGATTGTAATCATTTTTAATAATCTTTATATTATAATCAAATTTTTAGTATGAAAATTTAAAATTTGGTGTACTTGGTTCCATCCTGTTTCGCATAGGTTTATAGATTAATCCCGAGCTAAACAGGCTAAACGGCTCCGGGTGCATCGTTTTTAGATGATTTCTCAAAGACGTGGTTGTACCGCCCTTGTGCGAGTATGTTTTACTGCATATTTTATACTAATATTTATCTCGCTCATGCTCAAACTTTGCGTCGGTGGGGGCATTGTTGTCACATGTCAAATCGATTATTCAAGGCGAAACATGTAATAATGTAAATTGTTGAAATAAATTTTAAAAAATACATATAAAATAACACGACTAATCACGTTGTGATTTATTTACAATCAGAAATGCTTAACGAAACAAGCAACATCCGCATACGCAAAAGCTCCGTAAAAAGCATTGATTATTGCGGATGCGGATGCTAAAATTAATGCGGAAGTTCCGCGATTGTGGATGCGGATGAGAATATCTGCAACATTGCTGATACAAATTCAAATAGTATGTTCAACTAATTTAAGATTTATAAAGTATTATTCCCTCTCTCCCGTACGTCCTTGAAAGAGAATGTAATATGACAAATATTTGATACTAAATAAAACAAAATTGTGTATAAATGTATGTATGATATTATACACTAATTTATTACCAACATTAATCAATACCAAAAAAAAAAACACATAATACCAGAATACCAGAATAATAAATAATTTTTTCTACTTTTCTGTGAGTGAAAGTATAGATAATATTATAATAACTATACAGGGTAATCTACCAATAATAATGATACGTCTAAAGTCGAGGCAAAGAAAACCGCAAAACCGCATTTTAATAGGTGTTTGTAAAATCTTTAGACTCTTAGAGTTTTTTTACAAGTGAGAGTTGTGAAGAAGTTTTCAATCGATTGTTTTACTGAGCAAGCGCAGTATTATTTTTTATGTAAGTTTGTAGTTATATCAAATTAGAGAAGGTTTCTATTTGATGCAATTTTCCATGTAAGTACTTTACATCTGTAAGTGCACTGTTAGTTTTTGTGTGATTTCTCCTTCCTTGTGATTAGTATACTTTGACCATGTCATTGCAGCGGTGGACAAAGAAATATTAAATAAGAAGGAAATTATAGCTGTTAAAAAACATGCTATTGATAACTTTCTTATGAATGTGACGCTTTTGGATGTTCTGATTTTAAATTCGCACAATCCGATTTCTATTTAGATTTTTTCTTAAATCTTCCCAAATAATTATGTTCATTAAATTAAAAAACTCCCGCTTAAAAAAAATAAAACTATACCTGTTATAATTTTAATGAAGGTCTGATTTCACGTATGTTATTAACTGTAATGTCAACAGTTGCAATAACCTATCAATTCTATTTAATGGAATCACAAATTCAAATGTTCTTAATATGTTTTATTTTAACAAAATAATATTTTTAAATCAATTATTGTTTATGAGCAGCAATTAGAAAACACGGTCTAATATATTTAATATAAACAAGCTCCTGACTATTTCCAACATATGTGAGAAGCAAATCTCGTCAGACTGGAGTAGAAGAGCGAGCACAATAGACCATAAGGTCGAAGTGCAATACTTTTTAGACCCCAAGATGTATCTATCTATCTGCGGTTAAAGTTACAAATATACAATTTACGAATATTTATTTACAACGTGAAACAAATTGAATAATTTAACAAAGAAAATATATTAAATAATATGAAGAGTTCTGTTACTCACAGGGTGAAATATTATATGATTTCTCCGTGAAACAGACTAAATAACCTTTACCGGTCAATGATAAATTGCAAGAGAGCATTTTTATTTCAATTGCTATCAGGTAAATTTATGATTTGAAAGGTACAGACAGATCGATTACTTTCAGATTTGATTCTCATTGAATAGTTGAACCTGAAGCTCCGTACGAGTAGCGATTAAACTATAACTTGATATATAACAAAAACTGTCATCAATATCAAAAATCATATAAAAAAAAAGATGATATGTAATCAAACATAATGATTAAATAAAAATATATATGCTTCCAAAACAAATTGTTATTAGTTAATGTTTGGGAAAACCCCATTCACAAAATGTAATATAAGCGGTAAGTTGAATTTGATGTAATTGGCACGTTAATTAACCTTCAGCTCACATGACAACATATAACTAGCTTAATTTTCCTAAGAAAGAAAATTGATATGAAACTGGGTTGGAATTTTTCTAACACCGTCGAAAAGACAAAATAATATATATCATTTTTTGGGGATCATCCTGTACATATTCTTTGTAAACAGTTTAATATAATTCTATGAATTTTAATGTGCAACATTTCCCTAGCTATATCAGTTTCTTCTATTTAGTTTCACTTTTTTTTCGCAGTTTTCTTTTTTTTCCAAATATTTGTATATAATAACTTTGTTGTTTTTTTTTGTTTCTTTTGTTTTACTTCAATAAAAATATTATATTTATTATATTTTTAGTTTCAAACACCGAAAAGTTGAAAAGTTAAAATAATATTCGTGAAATAATCGCAACTGAAAGTATCAGTTCATAATAAATTGGTTGTGTTTTGTATCATGCAATCTATTATACACAGTATAAAAAATTCGTTACGCAGTAGCTGCTGCAACTTCTCAGAATATACTCACTCCCCTGCAAAAAATTTTAACTAGTTGAATATTCAGTGTTGAAATATTATTAATAATAAATATTTCAGTAATATTTACGCTTAGAAAGTATGAACACTCGACTGATGTAGCACTGGCTCAATCGATGTAACACATACATTGTATGCTTAATCGAAACAGACAAAAGTATGTCTGTCACATAAGCCGTGTGACTACACTCTGCAGCGGGAATTACGAGCCACATTATCAATGGTATCGTAAACTTTGTATGTTAAGTGTATATATTGATAAACCTAGTCAGGTCTTGATAAATTTCTCTAATTCTGACTTAAATGTAAATAATGGATTTAATACCAGTCTTTCAAACTCTAATTTTAACGGAAGAAGTGACGTTGGTTCTGTTCTACCAGGATAAAAAGTAGAATTATTGGTTTTAGATACAATATATAATTTTTCGATTGTAGTCTTTCCCTACTAGACCTAATTTAATATTTTTTAAATAAATTATTTAAAAAGAAGTATAACTTCTTACGTGTGTACATAAGTACAAACAGACTTTATTTTTACAACTATTTTTTATTTTATTTATTCTAAGACTATTTCGTGATGGTAATTTTCAACTTCATCTTCAAAAAGATGTATTATATGTCTAAGTGTACAGTATTAGAATTATTGCAAACAACATAAAAATGTAATTTTCTATGCTATAATTTTTTATACACACACCAAAAAAAAAATATATATATATATTTATATATATATATATATATATATATATATATATATATATATAATATATATATATATATATATATATATATATATATATATATATATATATATATATATATATATATATATATATATATATACATATATACATATATATAAATACATAAATATTTAATATTTATGTTGTTAAAGTATGAAACTAAATCATATAAATAAAATTTCTAACTGTGAAGAAAATAATAAAAAAAACCTTTTTTTATTTTTTTCAATATTATTATCACTGGTTTTAAATAACTGCACCATTCTCATACCAAACATATTTTAGGAATACAACAACGAATAATACAATTTTTTTTTTTTTAAGTTTTAAAGTTTTTTTTTTTTGTTGTAGTTAATTTAAATGAATTTTAAGTTTGCTGAATATTTTAGCAAAAATACAGTAAATACCCGTACAAAGCGCTCCTTTAAAACGTCACGGAAAAACTGGGTAAATAAAAAAAACCATAACGGTATATTTATACCCGATATATATATATATATATATATATATATATATATATATATATATATATATATATATATATATATATATATATATTTATATATATATATATATATATATATATATATATATATAATACTTAATACTTAATACTTATATAGAAGGATATATTTATTTTAGTTCAACCTTGTAAAATAACTTCCGGTGTATATATACTCGTAAAATACACAAGGATATATTAAGTTTAATCTCGACCTTACTACTAGATGTTCATAAAATGACTTCACTAGTCCAATTCCACATGTCTGCCTATCTGTCCGTCCGTCTGTGTATAGACTCTATAACTCAAAAACGAAAAGAGATAACGAGCTGAAATTGTGTACCTGAGCTCTAGAACTAAAAACTGGGATTACGTTCGTGATTAGACAAAATCGGGACATACATCTCCACTATAGGAGATAATTTCCATCTTTGAAACCATAAGAGATAGAAAAAATCCTTGTTTATACTTTTATTTGAAACTTTTTTAAATAATTTGATAAGTTTTTGCACAATTTCATATTAAAACTAAACTAGATAATGAATTGAATATATACCGGGTATTTAAACAATTAACTCAGTTAGTTGTTTTTTTTGTTCAGTTGTTTGAGTACTGCTGATTTGCTCTGAATGAGGTATCGGCAAATGCCAATGAAAACCTAATATGGGAGCTGGGCCAGAGAGACATCCCGGTTAATTCCAAAGCCGACGAGCTCGCCAGAAATAACACAAAACTATCGGAGGCAAGCATCTCTGCACATCCAGATCCAGGTGTAACCTTTGCCTTATAACCAACATTATAAGCTGAATGAAACCATTCTAAGAAAGGTCAATAATAAGTGGCAAGAGGAGGAGAGTTATGGTCAGAGTACACTCTTTTTCAAAAAAATTGGTTGAAACATTCTAAGTGTTACTATATATAATATTAAACATATATTCAACATATATACTGGTTCCAATATATTGAATTTGAGTGAACAATGGGAGGAGTTCCAATGATATTGTCTCCTTTCAAAGGCCTTCTATAAGCAATATATTAGTAGCCATTACGGGGCACTGGCTGGGAGAAACATGCTGAGTGCATGAGCCTACCAGGGCAGCACGACTATTGCAAGAGCTGTCACAATCAGGACGCTGAGGAAATGATGACCCACCTTCTCTATCACTGTTCAGCTCTTGCTAAAAGAAGACTGACACACTTGGGTCAGCCATTCTTTGACAACCTCTCCGAACTAAAATCGGTTGACGTCAAATCCCTGTTGCTGTTCGTGAACAGATCCAAATGGTTTAAGGAATAGTGGCCCCCTATGAAACGTTCCCCTTTTCAGTAAAACATCACAATAGGCCTTATGGCCTAAGTGTAAACCCACCCATTATAACCTAATTAGGTTATAATGGATAGCGATTATAACCTAACCTAACCTACATACTGTTATTTATAGTTCAAATTTTAAACACGGTTTAATATTTTACAATCGCAAGGCAACTACCAAGATTCGAGCATATTCCCATATCAGATTGGACATGTGTATTTTTCTTGATTTTTCTGTATTTTAAAATTATCCAGACACGTATTATATATTTTTATAGCTTAAAGGTATATTATTTAAACGAACCATAATTTATCCATTCTAAAAGTAAATTAGGTAGCTGAAGCGAGAACTAATACACACACAATTTGTATATTAGACAAACATAACATCAACAACAAAATAAATAAATAAAAATAAAACTTCAATATTTATTGTATATATAGAAAAGAAGAAAAAATACTTTTTTATTTATTTACAAAAGTTAATACCCTTTACGTGAATGAAGAATAGGAAACATCAATTTTTTTTCGCAGAAGTTACAATAGAGATTCCGCTAACTAATAATATATATCTTTTAGGAAAAAAAAATCCAGTTTTAACCAATATATTTTATATCATTTTTATTTTCATCATAAAAAACGACAACAGAAAAAATAAATAAAAAATATTTTGACAAAATGGAAACCCAACTTCAAAAATCAAATATTCTAAAACGAAAAATGCACTAAAAAATAAAAAAATTATTGTATTTGTGCCAATTTTAGTTCACCTAAGCAAAAATTTTTAAATATATATGTACAATTATTGTTATTTTTGGTGTCGGAGTCAGCATAGAGAAAATCATATAAATTTTGGACCCCACCTCCAAAAATAACAATAATTGTACATATATATTTAAAAATTTTTGCTTAGGTGAACTAAAATTGGCACAAGAATATGCAATTATTTTTTTATTTTTTAGTGCATTTTTTGTTTTAGAATATTTGATTTTTGAAGTCGGGTTTCCATTTTGTCAAAATATTTTTTATTTCTCGCTTTTTAGTGACTTTGAAGTACTATAACATATTTTATTTGTCTAAATATAAGTAGACCAACTTAACGACCTATTATCTTTTAGTGCATTTTTTTTAACACATTTTTTTTTATCCGTTTTTTTTTTCTAATTTTTAGTTCATTTTTTCATAACAGATTTTCAGTTTTTTTTACATGCATTTTGTTTTTTTTTTTGTAAAAATTTTTTTGTTGCGGTCGGTTTTTTTTTGTAAAAAATTTTTTTGAAGTCGGTTTTTAAAAAAGTTTTCATATTTATTATGAATGAGTATACCCTTAAACAAAAATCGCAGAAATCGGTTATCACATATAAAATGGGGATTTTCCTCGATTTCCCGGGGATCCCCTCATCAGAATGCGATTTGGTGCCAATGGGACCAATAGGAAACCAAACCCTTTAAAACAAAAAAAATTGGTTCATAAATGACGGAGTTCTGAGGTGACACACATTAAAAAAAAAAAAAAAAATACAGACGAATTGAGAACATCCTTCTTTTTGAAGTCGGGTTAATAAAATAAAAAACGATTCATGAAAAAACATACAAATGTTGTTTACATAGAACCCAGTCAAGTCAATATATAAGAGAGTCAGAGAGTATTTGAAGCTGTCATCAACAACTTATCTATTGGGGAAAAATTCTTAAAAGTTTTTATAAAGAATGCTGGGCTATATGTATATATGTGAGTGCGGTTCATTACAGAGAATGAGTAAAGTATACACCGGATCATAAATTAAGGATAACAAATATCATTTTAGTGTCTCGTGCCAACATTGGTAAAACGAATTGTCTCTAAAACTATTCGACGTAAATATTTGAATTAACGTATTTCCAAACTATATCAGCTGATCGAGTACCCGCGCGAAAAGAACTGTATAGAAACTTATAAGCAAATCAGGAAGATTCCGCAATAAAACATCATATATATACTAGTATATAATTTCAAACTATGCGCCGGTACTCATGATGCCAACTGAACCTTAAAAAATAACCTTCTGCTGCGGACATGAAAAGAATGCACTTTTTTACGCATTTTATCAACAAACTTAAAAACCCGATTGACATTCTCCCAAAGTTTTAAGGAAAAATATTTCTAAGGAATTAAGAAAAGTATGTATCGAATTTCAGAACAACCATGACTATTTGAGAGAGTTCGAAGTAAATACAGTCGGAATCGTGCATTTTATTTCACCATGTTTATGAAGATGCATGTTAAAATTCTCCAACTTACGTAACGATTTTCTCAAAAACGCCATGGGGATAAATTCTCAAAAAAATTCAGCTGGTTTCCGAGGATCATTTTACTAATATTGTGAATTTCGTGAATGTCAAATAAAATCTTGTTGAAGCACGAATATTAATGATGGATTTTTTTATGCATTTGTTTAAAAACAACGCTTAAGATTGCTACCTTTCACCCATATAGCTAAAAGGATTGGTCAGAAAACTCTAAAAAAATTGTGAACATTGGAAAATAGTTCACCAAAATTTTCATAATTAATATAATTATTTATCTTCTTTATGAATGATTGGTTTTAGAGAGTAAGTTTTTGAACAAAAAATAGTTCTGACGGTGTAAAGAACAACTTTTGTCCCTACACGTCTTCAAATTTTTTCTTTCTGGCGGAACACTAATTGTGCTAGTATAGCGTGCAATTAGCACTTGGGCAATTTTTAAACCAAGCATTTATTCGTTTAAAAAAAAATGAAATGTTACCGTAATCGGTTCTAAGTAAAACAAACAAAATAAACGTTTAAAAAAAATTGTCATCCATTAAAATGGAGGATAAAATAATCTAATACAATGGTTCATTCATTATTGTAAAATTCTTACAATAATATACACATAAACTACAAAACGGACAAAAATCAGTGTATGCATTGCGCTATATGTTAGTGTATGTGATGTTTGTGCACCGATAACTAAGTATGTATGATCTAGACTTCTAGAGCAAGGTAGTGCGTCTGACTGAGTTAAAGGGTTTTTTATCTTTATTAAATAAAACAAATATTTGAAATTTTCGTAGAATCACTTTATAGACTATAGACTATAGACTAGTTTCGGAACACAGTTCCTTCAGAAATAAAAAATAAAATGAACAAATTTTCACATACTGTAGTAACAAGGTAAACATTTTCCGGTACTTATCATAACATTTTGTGAATGAGATTAAACATATTGGAAAAACCTTAAACTATAAACATTATGGCAAATTATACAAATTATTTAACACTTAGGTATACAAAATATAACATTTTATGAATGAAACGCAATAAAATTAGGACGAACTTTAAAACTATAAATTATTTTTGAATTGACAATACAAATTTTTTAACATACAGGTATAAATATAACATTGTGAAATGGTTAATTAAATTGATTTTAGGTTGTACATACACAATTATTCGATTACATTTAGCTGACAATTAATAATTTACACAAAGAGATTCAACAAGGCAGTGTTTTTAAGTTGTGTTTCGAAACTATAAGGTTGTGAATCACAAATCATTCAAGTTAGATAAATTTTTTACGAACTAAAGTGTATACTCGATGTATACAAAATACTTCCTTTTCAGTTATAAAAACATAAATCTTCTAGCAACCTTCTCGATTAAACTACAATATTTTTAATAAATATAGAAAAGTATGAGGTACCATAATGTAATATATATTATGTATATAGAATGGAACCAATCACATGTAAATATTAGTAAAAAAAAAAAACTTTCGATAAAAATACGAACTTTCGAATGTGAAGGTTATTCAGATTATTTGTACAGTAAACAACTCGTAGAATATAAAAGAAAAATTATTTTTCTGTATTTTCGGGGTTTTATGTTTTTTTAAAGTCTGCCTAACGAACCTTTTCATTCTTAATTTGTACCTATTCAGAATCTAAAAACAAATGATTAAAATGTATTTAATGTTACAAATTTTCCAACAGATAGATGTAATAAAATTTAGAGTTTAAAAAACTAAAAAAACATGCTTTTATAACACCCCATTCATTTTGTCGCGGTATCATGCCTCTCTTTGACCTTCAAAAGCAGCGCTGTTGAACCTACAACAGATCCCGATACTTGACACACACAAAAATACAAAAATATTAGTAATGGTTTACTAAATATAAGCAATTGGACAACACGCTCTTTAAAAAAACATTAAATAAAACAAAAATTCTACGATTCTCCAAACCTGAAAGATTTGATTTGAACAAAAAAAAAGAATTTTAATTTTAATAATATACTTTTTATTTCCACAATTAACTAATTATTGAGTCGTTTCTCTTGTTTTTATACAACAATGTACAACTGTTTTTACTCAAACCATAGTTGACTTTAAACTGACTTCGAACAATCGCTTTTTTAAAACTTGATTTAAAAAAACTCAAAATTTATCAAAATCAGATATCATTTCCTTTTTGCAAACAAAAAAAAAACTACTTTTTCTTAAGGAAAAAATATTCTCATCTTAATATTGTTTGTAATATTTTACTCTTTGTAATTAGAGTTGTGTGTTGAGGCCTTAAAAATTATTTCACTAATTTTCAATACAACGATTTGTTTACATTAAAGTTAATCTTGTTGTCTATCTCTTTATTCTATTCTATTTTATTTTAAATTATTTTACATTGTTTAGTTCATATTGCAATAAAAGCCTATTTTTGTAGTTTTTTATATTTTTTGTTTTTAGTTTTAGTAGTATTTTGTCTTTTTCAAATTTGCGGGCTGGTCCGTGAACCAAAATATTACTTCGGCAATCAAAATATTGCTTGCAATCTGATGCTTAGCCCATAGACTAGGCGATATTTGAGAAAATGCGCCCCTTTAGACGTAATTTTTAAATGTATTTGAATTTTATATGATAATGGCATCTCTCCTGACAAAACAGATTAATTGAACAACATGTAATTTTCTGCTTGTACTGTCAAAATATAAATTGAAACAAAATTTTTACGTTTATTTGATTTTCATTTTAGTGTCATTTTTAATCCTAGATATATTTAGTAATCACTATCTAAAATGAAAAATTATATAAATGTAAAAACATTAGTAATGAAACAATATTGTTATTTTACTAGTATTTCCATCCCTATAAAATTCCATATAATATGAAAAACATTAGTGTATGACGGGTCAATAAAATAGTAAAATATTTTCTATTTTCCGGTCGAGACAAAATATTTTCTACAATATTTCATTCGTTTATTAAGCAAAGACATTAACGTGAAAAGCAAAATAAAGTCGTCTCTTTAATGGCTTTTGTAATTTTATGTACAACTTTATGGGTATTCACTTTGACAATAATATTTTTAAACTATCCTTTTCGTTCGGAAATAATAATTCAAAATTTTTTCGTATTATTTACTTGTTTGTTTTTAATATTAATTTTTAATAGTAATAATTCAGGGTTAGCTGAGTATCGTTTTTTTAAGGGAGGATTTTAAAGCGAAATAAAAAGATATTGTAATCATTTATAAATACCGAATAAATTAACTTAACTTTTTTAATACGTATATAGATAACGATTTAAAACACAAATTGCTACAGATTATTAATGACAATCTAATCCACGAAATTTATATCAATGGTGGCCATAGTTTAGAAGATAAGATGGCAATTTCAAGTATTATGTTAGTAGTAACCTTGAAGCTTTTATTCTTTTGTATCGCATGAATTGCTCATATTTACAAAGGAAATGAAAATTTTATTGGCATAGTTGCCATACTGTTGTAAATAATATTTATTTTTGTTCTTTGAATCTCTTTACTTTTTTCTATGGAACGTGTTACACAAATACACTAAAAACTTCAAGGAATCGCATACATCTGACAAATTGCGGTTAGAGATCTTGGCATTTGTATAGATATCATTGAATTAAAAATACACCCCCCCCCCCCCCGAAATAGAAATTTGGTGGCAGCACTGACGAAATAACAAAAATAATATCCACAGTTTCACAATACTTAATTCGCTATTATTAGTAACCCATTAAAAAGCCAAAAATAATTATACAGTTTATTGTTAAAGTGGGCAATTTCTGGTCATATTGCTCTTTGGTAATATTTCGTTGATCGTACATAAAAGGGGGGCGATAACAATTTGATAACACGAGAATCAATATTCTGGAAGATTAACTGTACATTGTATATTAATGTTAGCATAGAGCACAGAAGTGCCTATGGCCCAGTATGAAGGGGGGTGTGGTCACATGTACTTCGGTGAACTATGAACTAAATACACAGAAAATATTACGTCAAAAGTGAGCCACGTGTAAATTTTAAGCTACAGAAACTAGTTTTAACACGCTCTGTTCAATCTCATTCTTAAGGAATGAATAGTTTTAAAAATATTTTAATAAAAAAATCGAAAAATCGTGAACACGCCTCTCACTCGTTGGTAACAGGATCATATATAGAATCGTACTTCCCGACATACTTTAAAGTTGATATTTGGCATAACCAGAAAAATTGCGTAAACCAGAAATTTATATCCCAAAATAGAAAATTTTTGTTTTTGTTTTGGTGAATTTAACATAGTAATACATATAGATATGTATGCTGCAATGTAATTGGCTGACACTTAATTGTTATTGGTAATTGCTAAGATATCTTAAAACTATAAATAATTTTTTCAAAAAAAATTCAGAAAATTATGTAGACGGAACGTAAAGATTTGAAAACGGAAACAAATATTTTCTTCCCTAGAAGTTTACAAAAAGTAATGATATCCGATCAAAAACATAAATGTATACAAAAACCAAGTTTTCGGAAAAATCCTTAATATAATAAGGGTTTCTTTTTAATTTAGACAGTTTCTTTATACTAATATACATACATATACCATTATATACCTTTAACACCCGTTGGTGTTTATATAGAGGTAATAATCATATGCTTGATTGTTAATTGCATAGGGAAAAACAAGGATAACTAATTTGATACAGTTACTTATATGCATAGCTAGCCGCCTTAGAAATTTTTTATTAAGATCTACATCTTCTTATAGGCTAGAAGTTGGTCAGGTGTTCCTGTCAATTTGGTCAACGATGGATAACTTTTAATTTGTGTTTGAAATTGTTCAGGATCGGCAAAAATTGTTGGTACTTCATCTGAGGAACTTCTAATTAAAATAATACATTCTCATAAGTCAGAAATTTATCACAATTGGTCGAAAATTTACTAACACATTTTTTGGATTTATTAAATGTATTTCGTAAATGTGTGTAAATTTAGTGGAAGCGTTGCCACTAAATTTACACACATTTACGAAATACAATAATCGTTGACCAATTAAGGATGGTCGGACAATTAGGCAATGTATAGATAAAACTCTGAATTTTTGATGTTATTAATTGCTAACTCATA